>JBANCX010000138.1:20408-30692 GCA_037040065.1 Dettopsomyia nigrovittata
TATTCAACTCTTTGCTGCTATTTGCAGCGATGGCGCATAAAGTTTTCAATTTCCGCCAGCGGAATGAACGTCCGGCATTCAAAGCGCTGAGACGACTCTCGTAAATTATGAAATATCATTCGCATTCTGTTGCTCAACACTGAAGCAAGCTAAAGCAGCTACATTGCAGTTAACACGCCAGGATTTCATTCTGAATGGCGTCTGGTTAAGTCTTTCTTTCAAAGCTGAGAGTTGTCCTGACTGCCGCTGGAGTTGTACACACAATGGCAATGATAAGCAAAAATTTTTGGAACAAATTACTTAAAGTTGAAAAAGAGTTCAAAGATAATAATTCATTTTTTTAACGTTTGAATAGCAAAACAGGTTTGTTTAGAAAATTTAAATCATTTTGAGCATTTTGAGAATGGTCCACAAGACAATCAAAGAAAAAAAATTGGTAAAAAGGAAACGATTTGTTGTTCTGATAAAAGGCTTAACATATTGCATTTTATTAGATCTTTCATTGGTGCAAAGATTGATTTTGGATAATTTTTCGTTTTCAAAATAATTGCAAAATTCAATTCAATTCGCACGGGACACAAAACGGATGTGGCTTGTGAGGTCGACCAATTGAAATGCCAATTTCTGCGAGTCCAGAGGCAATAGTTCAATGCAACTTATTTCAAACAGTTGTGCATTGATGCCTCTTCATTATGATTTTTTAAAGATAAGTTCAATTATTGTTTTTTCAAATTTAATTTGAATTCAATTCACACGGGACAATGCAAATCCAAATTTTAACATTTTTGGTAATCGCATTTTTACTTTTTACGTACTCTTTCGACTCTTTGCATTCTCTCCGTAAGGAAGCAAGTGATTTATCAAAACAAAATATGTTCTATAAACATTATAATGACAGCAAGTGCGTTGCGCCGCTTTGATTTTTCAATATTTCTTTCAAATATGCTAAATGTTGAATATAATAATAATGTAAATCTAAACAAGATTATATAGAATTATAATTATAAGAAATATGAATGAATCGATAATATAAATTTATGTACAAAATTATGACTTTTATACCATAGTGCGCTTGCAAAGATTTTATTTTTGCTTTTTTTTGTTTTTTTTTGTGTGTGTGTGTGTGTGTGTATAGATACTCCAGTGTGGCCAGGTGTGCTGCAAGTTGTGTCCCCAAAGCTGTCGTCGTACATCAAAATGTTGTGCCAGCGCCGCAGCTAAAGCAGGGCATCAAGTGGAGTAGAGTGGGCTTAACAAGTATGAAAAGCCAGCGCATAAAATTTAAACAAGCTGCTGCTGCTGCTGCTGCTGTTGCAACAATGGCCAACCCTTCGCCAGCTATAGCTGAAGCAATCAACCCCTTTTCACCGCCTAGGAAATGCCCACGCGACTTTGCCCGTTTCGTTTTCATTGCAGACTGTTGAATTTTTGAAGCGTATACGCGATTTTTATGCATTTTTTTTTGTGTTGTTTTCCTTCTTTTTTTTTTCGGTTCAACTGCCACAGCCAGCAATACTAAACGAAAATTGCCGTCAGTTGTTGCTGTTGTTGCTATAGCTTTGGCTGTTGTTGCCACATGCAAACCGCAAATGATAGCCCCGGCCAAGTTGAACTGAGTGCGTGGCTAAAGCGCTGATGCTGATGCGCTCATGGTGATGGTGATGGTGATGCTGCCCCTGTGGCAAAAAAAAAAGAAGAAGAGCATGTCGCCCTATCGTTCTGGCCTCCACAAACGTTCCGGAGTTTGCCTTGTCGCACTCTCAGTAATGTGACACTTTGCTCCATGCCATGTGCCAGCGGCAGAGTCCCATCAGCGCACAGGATGGCAAGGCATGAAGGATTCGTATAGAGAAGATAGAGAGATGAGCGGCAAATGTGTTACAGCTGCAGCAAGAGCAGTAGCATCTTCTTCTCTTTATACTTCTTTCTTGCATTGCATCTCTCTCTCTCTCTCTCTCTCTGGTTCGTTCAGCTGTCGAGAAGCCAAGTAAAGTGCTTAAAGGCACAGTAGAGCTTGACTTGAACGGCCACTTGAACAGTTTTCCGTATTAAATAGCGCAAAACCGCATTTTAAATGCAACCATGAATAAGTGAATAAAAGAATTGAAGAAATGTGACTACCAAAAAATCTATCGCAGTCTACTTTAAATGATTTTAGTTAGTTAACATTTTGTTTATATTTTTTGATAAAAAAATTCAGAATTAATTTATTAATTTATTATTGCATTTTTTATTTGAATTTTCCATAAATAGTTTGAATTTCTAATAGATTTTAGATCAATTTTGTTATACATTCTGTAGTAAAGTTCCATGTTCTGTTTACGTGTCAATGCGGGGCAAAACAATTTATATTAATCATACGCAACGTGGTGCCAAATTGTTTTGGGCATTGCCAGCACTTAGTGAACGAGAACGTTGTCTGCCTTTTGCCATTTGGCATTTGCTGCACTTTGCTGTTGCTGTTGGTGTTGCCTTTGCTTTTGGCCATCGTATCTTGCTAGCAGCATTGGCATTTAGAACATCTCAACCAAAAGTCGTCTCTTTGAACATAGGAAAAAGATTCAGGCATTGCGTTGGCGATAAGAAAACGATGGCCACCCACCCATTTGATGGCTGCTGATGGTTGCTCGTGGTGCTGGTGCTGGTGCTACTGTTGGTAGCATGGCCATAGATGCGGGCATCCTTAATGGCCATCCAAGAGCAGTGCTAGAATATTAGCCAGTACTTGCACTTGCTTGCAGTCTCTCTATCTATTTTATGTTTCGCTCTCTCTCTCTTTGTCAGTCTTTCAGTATGTACTACGTTGCCTTGTATACATATACATATATATTTTTGCAGTCCCTTTTTGACTGTGCATAAAAGCGCGCAAATGTTCGCATATAAAAATAAATTTGCTGCTCAGTTGCTGCTTCCAGTTGCACATTGCCAGAATAACCAGCTAACAACGGCATCTGCATTGAATAGGCGTTTCTTAGATACACACACATATACATATATAATATATAAATACTTGTACACTTCAACAATATACTGAAAATGAAATATTTTGTCAAATTCTTATATAAATCTTCTTCCAATGAAGTGCAATACTTTAATTTTATCACATTTCTATTGAAAAATATACTATTTTAAAAAATTTATATTTTCTTCAATTAAATTCATTTATTTTTAACTTATTAGGCTTATTATATGACACAATCTCTCACAGAATTCCAACTTGAGAATTCTAAGGAAGATCCTTTGGTAAATGCATTCGCTAAGCAGTATAAGTAGAAGCAGAAGTAATAGAAAATGTATAAGTGCTGGTTGTAAACCCCACTAATCTTACAGCGCACTGCGACGACAACAAACGAAAGTTCTAATCCCAGTGACGACCGATTAAAATTTTATATTTTTCAACTTTTTTTTATAGTACGATTTATTTATATTTTTTTTTCCCCCATTTTTATTATAATTATTTTTGCACTCTTTATACTAAGATTTGATCAGCTTTAAAATATAAAGTTTTTTGTTTTTGCATCTACCAAATGGACTTGCACTTAATTATATTAAATATATTTTATTATCTACTTTTTCTTTGAGTGTACACACACACACACACACATACAGAGAGCATATTGTGCTCTGACTCTTTGATTTACGCACAAAACTACGCCCTTTTGGTCAGTGGGGCGTGTGATGGGGCCAAAATGCATTTACTAATTAGTTGACAGCAGCAAATGGGATGATATCTCTTCATGAATGTTGAATAATTACAGAGAACCAGTGAAAAAGAGAGAGTGTGTGCGAAGAAGGGAGGTAGAGTGACATTTACTCTATATATACATAGACTATGTATATATTTATTAACTTAAATGTGTGTAAAACATGGCACTTACATATAGCATATAGATGCTGACTTTGTCACAGAAATCTCATTGAAGCATATAGTACTCGTACATAGTACTACTTCTACCAAATAAACACGATTATTAGCCAAATATTCTATTGCAGCCATAATTAAGGAACATATGTATAGATGTATGGCATCATATGCCACAAATGCTTAATATATTGTTTGTGTATAATACTAGCTACAAGATTAGTTAATGATAACTACAGAAACTTCAAATTTCCATCCAATTAAAATGTAACCCAAGAACGAAAACTAGAATGTTGCCAACTGCTTTGAGGGTTTACCTTTTACCTTAACTGAGACTCAGACAACAGTTACATAAATTATATCCTTGTTTATCATTCATATGAAATTTGTTGCAGTAAAATAATGTATTTAAAGTATTTTTATTATTATAACAAAATATACCATTTAAAGCAGCTTAAAAATTAAGCTTAAATTTTGTTGAAAAGAAAACAAAAAATTTGATACAATTCAATGAATAAAACACATAACACAACAAGATATCAAAATATCTATTGTAATACTATGTATCATGTTTACACAATATTGAAAATAAAAAGTTGTCTAAAAATACAAATTGCATAATTTTATAATAAATAAAATAATTTGTTTATTTTTTCAATTGTATATGTTTGCATATTGTTATGGTCAACATAAATGTATTAATCTTAAAATATATATTTATCAAAAGGCAAACAATTGTTAAAACAACAAGTAAGAAAGCTCTACGCGAGTGTGCTTGACCACAACATACCCCGATCTATGCGTCGAAAAACTTATAAAAGCAACAACTTTTGAAACGGCTGCAGTATGCTCTTTGCTCGGCCGCTAGCGATTTGTTTGCTTGATAAAATTTGCATTTGTTATCCGATCGTTATGATATTAGTACAATAGATCAATATTATGATGTCAATTACCTATGCAGAATATCAAGATCACAAGTAAAAAATTGCACCTGTTATTTGAGATTTTTGATTTAGGGCGTCGAAAATTTATTAATGCAGATCAATTTGTCGGAAACTGAATAAACTTCAAGACTGAAGGTGCAACTGCAGTTCGATTTGGACGAATATATATATATATTTGATAGGTTTTGGCTGTTACACATATTGTCACAAGACTAAAATACCCTTTTTGCCATTTTTCAAATGTATCGGGGTATCGAAAGAAAAAATTGAATTCCTGGAACAACAAAATGAAGTCGAAGTCATGTTTGGTCTAAAAAAGAAATTTGTACAAATACAAATACAATGTTTACTAAAAATATTTGTATTCCTTGGTATCTCTATCTCTCACTCTGTGTGTGTGTGTGTGTATGTGTGTTTATCTCAATGTTTAATACCATTATGCGCCTAATTGGTTCAATCAAATTGTCTTACAAGTTAATTAAATGTTGCTACTGTTGCTGCTGCTGCTGCTGCTGCGAATGATGCTATGCTACCTTCTCAAGTAATCCTTATAATCATCTAGATAATTACAGCAACATAACTGACTGACAGACGCTGTGTGTGTAGAAAATGGCGTTAGCTTTCATCCCTTTTCAGACACATACATACATACAATGAAATTCGTTGATTATTTAAGCACTTAAATGTGTTACTCTTAATTTGCTACTCTCTCTCTCTCTCCCTCTGTTAAAAATTAGAGGTTTCACATAAAATACCCCAAAAAGGCAGTTTATTTTAAGTGGTTAATTTTTAAAATGTTCTTACTCACCAACGATGAGACAGTGAAGATTGTGAAAGTGTTTTAAAAATTGACAATAAATGTGTTATGTGACATTTGCATACAACAGAGTACAGACAAAGAAATTGAAAGAGCAAGAGAGTGAGAAAGAGAGAGAGAGAGAGAGAGAACATGAATAAAATCTATTTACTGTTTAGCAGCTGAGATTTAATCGCGAAAACAATTTTTGCTCCACACTCAGACAATGAAAAATGTTTTTATTTACTTTTGACTATCTTCTTAGGGTCGACACAGCAAAGCAGCGAGAATTGTTGCAGCAGCAGCAGCAGCAGCCTTACAGTATAAACAACCTATAGACGATGCGCACACAACCGGGCCAGGGATATGATATACTTGTTGTATATATATGTATGTATGTACATACATATGTATAGTCAGTAAGGGGCAAGTAGCAAGTAAGTTGGAGGATTTTTGGGTTGGTGGGGCAAATAATGTAAGTTGACAGACAAAATAAACAAATAAAGCGACAAAAAGCAACACAACATACAACAAACACAACACAACACAACACAGTACCACCGGAAATAGCAACAAGAACACGAAGAAGAGAACAATACAACAATATGGTTATAGTACATTCTAGCTTATGACCAGGTTTAAATAGTATACCAACATTATACGATGGAGCGCGGGCGTGTGAGTAGTCAATGAGTTGCTCCAAAAGTTTGCCTATCTATCATCTCTCCATTAATATTTGCATTAATTTTTATTTATTTATAAAGTAAGCAGGATATTAAAAATAGTTTAATTTTAGAGAGGAGAATGAATAATCCTTCAATGCTTTTTTAAATATACCAGAAAGAGAACTTTTGTCTTTGAGGTTTTTCAATCGAATAAAGTCATAACACAGCGGTAACAGACAACCTGTTTAAATCAATAATATCAATTCTAATACATCTGAAATGGAACTGATAACAAGTGTCGTCTGTAGCAAACAAAACCAAAACCATTTGAGAATTCTATAAGTCTTAAAATAATTATGAAGAGCAGATGCTAGCAATAAGTGCAAAATTCTATTGCATACTTTCAGGCGTTGCCCAAGCAATGCATTACTGCTGACGGAAAAGTAATGAGTTAGGCTCAATTGAGAGTTCGTAATAGAAATGAAAAAAAATGTTAGATTACATATTTAGATGATTTAGTTCCTTATGCCTAAGTAATGCGTTAAAGACCTATTTCTGTACTCCAGTACTGCTGGAGTAATCAATCATGTAATAAAGATTTTTGTCGTTCTCTCTCTATTTGTTTGTTTGTAACTATCTAGCTATGTAGACCATAAATTTTCAAGTACAAAATCTTTATATACAATAACTTTTATATAAACCCTCGCAATGGCGATTTCGGTTACACCAGCTAGGAGCTGTTTATGTGTACATTTATATGTATGTATGTGCCTATGGTTGCCTGTGGAGGTGTGTAGGTGTCAACATGGCCTGTCGCGGCTTATGAATAAGCAAAGCGACGAGACGCATACAGCAATAGCAAAAACCACACAGACACACACACACAAATATACACACGTGACTGCAAATACAAACAAAGATTGCAATGGATAGCATGACCCTGTGTAAGGCAAATGCATACAAACATACGTATGTACGTATGGCATATGTTTGTATGTGTTTGTGTATTTTCCATATTCCATATCGTGATTGTATGCGCGCACATAATTTATGGCAAACGGATGGAGATATGCCCCAAAAGGTGACAATGCCAACGTTACAACAACCACAACAACAACAACAACACCAACAGGAGTTGCAACATTGTTGCACTTTAGAATCAAACATGTGCAACAAGTCAGTAGGGCAACTGTTGAGACTTATTGTTTTTAAAATGGCTTACAACTGTGTCAAGTGTACATAACAAACAAAAGTCTGCAAATGTTTCGGCCAATACAATTGTATATCGATGAGCTAAATATTTATCTTAATATAGAAAATTAAAAGAAATTGTTTGTTTTATACCTTAAACAGTCAGAGCTAGAATCAATTTTATTTAAAGTTGTATAATTTATCGAAAATTTTGAACAATTTATATGTTTTCGATATAATCGAGAATGTCTTAGTCGAACCAACAAATATCCAAAATACCAAATCGATATTTATCTATTATTATTATTATTATTATTATTTGAATTTATTATTATTTTTCAGTGTATTTTGTTCTCGTTGTTGTTATCTGCTGTATCGTTGCACAAGTGACAGGCTCTCAAATGTTGCATTGACAACAGCAAGTGCAATTATTGTATTATTATTATCAATTTTGCATAACATGCAACTATTCAATTCCAACTCACTATATACTCTATATATATTTGTAGTATAAATGTGTGTGTTGAAGTGTTTTTCAAATTTAATTGCTTTTGAACAAGTTAGTGCTACTAACTCATGAAAAATAGAATTGGTATTCAAAGAGAGACAGTGTATCTGCTAAGCATATTGACATACTAAAAATTTATAGCATACAAACATTTTGAGCATGGCAATGGTGCGTATGAGTAATGTCATTCATTGCTAGTCACTGTTTGTCTACAATTATCTGTTAGCATACATAGTACTCTTGTGTACATACATACATATATCTGGTATTTGGTGATATCAAGAGCATTACATTTAGAAGTTAGCAAGTGTTATAAATAAATTTCAAATTTTCAAATAGTATAGACATATGTATGTACTATGTATCTCTGTACTCTAATATCCGTTGTATTTACTTGTGTTACGCGTATGTACGTACAACGTGTCTGTCTTTGTATGACTATCACACACACGAAGACACATTGGCAACACAGTTAACTGCATTTAAATTGCAATTTGACATAAAACAATCGTTCAGCAATTGAAATGCAAACATGCCCCAGACATGTGAATTCATAAGCCATTAGGCAGGCACACTGGATACAAAGCAAAAAAAAACAACAAAACAACAAAAATTTGTGATAAAACAAGTAAGAAAGCTCTGGTCGAGTGTGCTCGACTAAGAAATACCCCGATCCAAGCCTCAAAATACTCACGAAATTACTTATTAACTATACAAACGCTTGCAGTTTGGTCATTGCTCTGCTGATAGCGCCTTGCGATGACTGATTGTTTGTTTAAATAAAACTTATAATTGTAATCTGATTGTTACGAAATTAGTACAATAGATCAATATTATGATGTCCATTACTTGCGCTAAATCTTAAGATCACAGCTAAAAGATTGCACCTGTTATTTGAGATTTATGATTTTAGGCGCTGTGGGTGTGGCAGCTAAAATATTTTGATGTAGATCGTTTAGTCGTAAGTGCAGTAGTATAGATTTCGAGTTGCATGATAATAGGTGGAGAATGTTGGATTAGTAGGGGAAATCCAAAAAAATGAGTGTACTGCGCTCGATATACACGAAGCTGGATACCAAATTTTATTTCTGTAGCTTTTATATTCTCTAAGGACAGGTCAGGTCTATATTGGCTAATCAAGAATATGTATATACTTTATAGGGTTGGAGATGTCTTCTTAAGCCTGTCACAAAACTGATATAACCCTTTTTCATTTTGCATCAATACATCGGGGTATCGAAAAGAATTAAGAATTTTAGGGATATTCTCTGAAAAAATTTATTGTAACTAATAGGATTTAATTGTCATGTATGTAAATACCATAGAAATGTCTGTTTGTTGATTTTAAAAGGTTTAATTTTGTGTTTTGGTATTAACTTCAATACTTAATCACCTTTAAACTTACATTTAGTTAATATTAAAGTAGTATATAGATCATTAAGAATACCAAATTATTGAAAAACAATTAAATATTATTTATGATGTTTCAACTGATTTATTATTTATTATCTAAGGCAACAGCAGCTGTGCTTTTTTTAATTTATTTACCTGTTTCTCAAACTTTAAAATGAATTAAAACGAAAATTAAGACTTCCTTTGGTTTTCATTTGATTCTAAAGTTTACATTTTTCATTTTAAAAATATTTTAATATTTACTTACAGAAATATATTACCTTGTTGAAAGGCTGCTCGAAAGAAAACTATTTAGTTAAAATTGTGAACTTTATTAAACAATAAATGAAAATCAATTGATTGACTCAAAGAAATTTCAGCGATTATTGGGAATGCGGCTATGATAATTAGAATAGTTTATAACTATTCACTAAACTACCACGGAGAAAATGCAAATTTGAAATAAAAAAAAAACAATGCGACACCAATTATCATAATTAAATGCCATTCACCAGATGAAGTCGATTTTTGCCGAGTGAAGGAAAATTACCGGAAGCCAATAATTATATTTTTAATAATTTCAAATAACACGTGAATGGTACTTAAATGACAGCTTACAATACGAATTGTTGCACTTTGAATTAGAAGTACACTGTTATTTAACATAATGTAAACTAACAATTGTCACTTACCACTTCCATAGGCTGCAAAATCAAAATCGGTAAATTTTTGCGAAGGTCGCTGATGTTGGTGTCCTGTAGAAATTGCAGCATTGCCAATGCTATCACTGCCAGAGTCACGTATCATGCGTGATAGGATTGGTGACACTGTAAGACGCTGGCGAGAGCCGCCGCTTTCACTGCTCGCAACGGAAATTGCATCATTTCCGTTCGTCTTGGCGGGCAAGGAAGCTGCGAATTGTAATA
>JBANCX010000140.1:0-30620 GCA_037040065.1 Dettopsomyia nigrovittata
TCTTTTAAGCAACTTTTCTTTTACACTTAATTGCATATTTAACCCATGACTGCAATTTCTTAACCCCAATCTATCAAAGCAGTGTCAGGTTAGTTGTCTAGATACCCTGCAGGGCCCTGCAGCCGTTGAAATTATAAAATTTCTCTGATTTCTTTCGATTAATTTAATTGAAAATTTATTTAATTTTCTTCTGAATCATCATTTCCCAGGGTAACAGGGTAACAGGTAACTAAGAACTTGCTTGGATTAGTTAGCAAACTCATTGAGACTTTTGGCTTTTGCCAGCTTCTAATTACCGTCGACAGTTTTCTTCTTTTTTTTTTTTGCTTTTGGGCCTCATTACTTAGGCACGCACACACAAACAAGGCTATCAGATGAAACACGCCCGCAATCACATCAAGTCAGGCCAGGGCCAGGCCAAGATGGGTGTGTCTCTGTCTGTGTTAACTGAATTTGAGTGACTGCATCTATGAGTATTTGAGCAATGAGTATCAAATATGTCGAGAAGTTGCTTATGCCAAGTTGGCTGTCATCATTAATATGGCTTTGACCTGCCTCTCCGCCTGCGCACATGGGCATCTGTAGATGGGCATGTCTTGGCCTTAATATAGCCAAAATGCATAGTTCTTGTAATATAATATTATAAATTGCAATTAAGTCAACATAACATGAGCAAAACGTTTACGAAGCAAAGCATAAAGCGCAATAGATAAATATTTATTCAAATACGCTCTCTCTCGAGAGAGAGCGCAAGTACTTGAAGAGCAACAAAATACTTTTTCATTTTAAATTTTTGTACATTTTATTAAACGAAAGTTCTCAAGTTAACTTTCACTCTCTCTCTCTCTCTCTCCGATTATGTGACCTTGCAAATTGTATATTCCCCAGTCAATTGTGCTTGAAAATAAGCACTTAAATAGCCCAATACAAATAGCCAAAATAATATACATATATAGAGAAGGGAACCCATTTCCATTTGCCGTCAAGGCACATCAATGAACAATTTTCTGTATTTTGAGCACGACATCCAAATGGTTGAAGAATTCTCTCACTCCAGCAATGCTGTTATAAGAATTTATTTGTGGAAAATATTTCTTCAAATGCTTTTTGACATTTTCTGCACCTTTTTTTTATATATTCTTCATTCCTCTTCAAGTCTCTCTCTCTCTTCGACTGTCTCTTTACTTTGTGTAATTGAACACCTTCGTGTTTGCGTGTTTGTTGTGTGCTGCGCCAACACACGAATTGACAAAATTTTAACTCAAAGATGCTAGAGGCGGGACAGTGTTGCCAGATTGGTCATTAAAATGCGATAATTATGATTTATGGAAATGTGAAAAAAATATTAATATTATAATTTATATGTTTATAGAGAACTTTAATGTGATTTCCGAGTGAATCATTTGTAATTAGTTTCTTAGTATTTAAACTATATTTAGTATATATTTTAATTAAAATTTATGTATTTTTACTTTCTTTAATTAGATTTATTTCATTTATTTACAATTTTTTATTTTATTTGATATTTTTAGCAATTCTTTACAAAATCTGGCAACACTGTTGTGCGAGGTGGGTGCTGCTTCTGGCAATCAAAGCAGCGATAAAGTGATGAAGAGAGCGCGCGCAAGAGAGCGAGAGAGTGTCTGTGCCTGTGTGTGTGTGTGTAAGGCAGCAGACTAATTATACAATTTCTTGATAGACGACTTCTCCTAATTTCCAAGCAACGCTGTGAATTAATTAAAGCCTTGGAACATTTTTGCATATTAAAGAGCTGCTGCTGCTGGTGCTGCTGCGGCAAGGTGCGTCCTCATTGACAGTAGGTGTTGTTGTATTTGTATTTTGTGTTGGCCAAATGTAAAATCAGTCAAGTGTTGGCGCGCTTAAGCTTTGTGATTTATCATATTAATAAATATGCGTTATGGGATTTACACTAATTGCACTGACCTTTGAACTAACTAAACAAACAAACTTTGTTGCCCTTAACTCTAATACTCTAAAAAAAAATACTAAAAATTTATTGCTCGCATAGAAAATATAACAAATGTCAGACAGCAAACAAAGTAAATAAAAAACACAAAAATACCAAAAAAATAAATATAAAGTTTAAACAAAAACTTTAAATGTCCCGCAGCATAGAGAGACAGATAATGGAAGAGAGCGAGAGATAAAGAGAATTTTTAGTTCAATTTTTTCTTCTATTTTTTTGCAACAATTTATTTTTATTAAATTTTTCTTGTTTTTTTTTGGTATTTTGTTTGTTTTTGTGCGACTGCTAAACAAAGCATAATAAATTCTTGATTTCTGTTTGGTATTTTAGTATTTTTTGTTGGTATTTTTGTTAGACACTTGTATTTAAAACAATAAATAAAATATTTATTTTGTTTGTTTGTGATTTGAATATAAAATAAATCACTTTAAATTTGCAGAAACTTTTCATTAAACTATTTGAATAGAAAGCTTAGCTCTGAGCTTACAATTTACTAAATTATTATTATTATATTATTTAAAAGAATTCATTCAACTTTAGATAATACCTTTAACAAAGTCAGGTTAGGCTCAGAAGGCTCTGCACGATTCCAACAAATTTAATAAAGAGAAAACAACTTATTGGAAAAAACACTAAAAAATACTAAAATATTTATATTTAATCCATTTAGCAGGTTCCATTCTCAAAATAAGAATGTAGCCAACGATTTATATGAGAACTTCTTGGACCTAGAGCCTGCTAAAGCACTTAAATACCATTAGAGAAGTCACTCAACACCTGGAAAATATGAAAAAATTAATTATATTTATAATTAATCGAGTATTTTCTATATTTATTTAATGATTTAATTTTCGAGTCCTTATATCGGAAATAAAAATAAATATAAAAGAGGGGAAAATAGACCAGAGAAGAATAAGATTTATATTTTTGAACTTAGCCCAGTCAAAAACCAATATATATTTGTCGGAAAACCATTATTTGTTACCTTGTCCATTCTTTTCGGGTTTAAAATGCAGCGAGTCTCTGAAGATTACACGCGTGATGCAATGACAACCTTACCCTTCAACAAGCAAGCACGCACTGAACATTAAGGCACTAAAAACCGAACGAATTGGCAGCCGACGAGACCACCTTATACTTATTGCATCATGATCACACGTGTTTGCTTTTGCACAACTTTCAACAGAGAGAGAGAGCCTTGCCAGAGCGACGCTCGATATACAGCGTTACCACTATATACAACACTATCGATAAACGTCACACTAACCTTCTTGCTATCGATATCACCTAACTCAGTATTAAGGCGCGCAATTCAAGTAACTCATTGATTCTTCGACATATTTATTATTATTTAATATTATTATTATTTACAAGGCCATTGTTAGTGCACCTCGACCAGATTTGATCTTTTGTGCTGGCCAGTAGGATTAGGAGATCTCTTGCAGCTTGGCACGGTTGTCTTCCCTAGTAGCTGTGTTCTATGCCTGCAAAGTGCAAAGGGCATTCGCACAGAATGTGAGACGACGTCTCTTGTTCTGAGTTGCCGAAACGGCAGACGTCGGTAGCAGATAAGTTCAATTTCTTGAGGTGATATCTTAGGCAACAGTGACCGGTGAGGAAACCTGTAAGAGTACGAATATCGTTCTTTTTTAAGTTGATAAGACGTTTAGATATGTATATGTATATGTATATACTATATAGTATAGCTTAATTAAGAGATAGAATTATTTAAAAATAATGAAGTTCAATTAAATTTTATAATACAAGTCCCTTGATTCCCTAAATTAACATTTATTTCTGTGAAATTTTCATCATTTTTTTAAGTTTTTTAACATTTAAGTTATTAAACAATTAAAATAAACAATTTTTATAGATAAACTAAATAATCTAGCTTTAAATAGAATTATATTTTAGCTTTTTTTTTATATTAAATATAAATTTTTGTTAAAATTGTTGTTTTTATTAGCCATTTTATGCTCTGTTGTTGTGATTGTTTGCTTTTTTACATTCTTCTTGCATTGCAATTGCAGCTTTGTGTTCCCATATACAGCTTACAGCCACACAAGCTGCCTATTACGTCTTCACCCTAACAACGATAACAAACAACTGTCCACACACTTGTTGCCACACACACACACACACACACACACACATTTGCGGGGCAACGACATTGCGCTCAACTCAACGAGAGCATAAGCGTATGAGAGAGAACAGAGAGAGGCAGAGCGGCTAAAGAGGTCTAAATTTGCGATTATGTTGTTCACGTGACGGTCTCTGCTCCGCTCACTGTGTTTGTCTATTCTGTTTCGCTCTCTCTCGCTGTTGTGCTCCTTTCTGTTTTGTTTTGTTTTTTTTTGGTCAACAATTTTCCCATATTAAATCATAAAAAACAGAGCCTATTGTTGTTGCTGTTGTTTGTGTGTGTTGTCTGCCACTTCTAAAAAAATTGTTTTTTTTTTTGCATGATTTTTGTATCTTTTTTTTTGGTATCTTTGTTTTATTTTTGGGATAAGTTGCAGTTTATTTCTTGTTGCCTTGTTGCAAATTGCGCTGATGTTGCAAGCTCTGTGTGTGTGTGTGTGTGTGTGTGTGTGTTACGGGTTTTCTTCATTTTATAGCTGCCAGCTGGGCCTGATAAGCTGTTGTTGTGGCTGTTGCGTGGCGTCTCTCAAGCGTCTGCTTAATTTTTCATCTTTGTTTTTCCTTTTTTTTTTATATTTTTTATGTGGCAATTTAAGCCAAGTTATGGATTTCAACATAATCTGTAGACAAGTAGTATTTACATGTGTTATTAACTTGGCCCAAAAGTAAATGTTTAGGCCTGCAAATAATAAATGACTAAGCAGAAAACACAAAAAATTTGTTAAACTTTAGACATTTATATATATAAACTATGCGAAGCAGAAGAAGTTTTTGTTCTTTTGTTTAAAATTTTCAGACAAGTTTTATAGATAATCATTACGTACGTGGTTCACTAACCATAAAGGATGAAGGCCTAAATGGCAGTTGGCCAGCACTACGGCTGAAATAAACTAAGCTCGACTACAAGATACTCTGTTTATAGGCAATAAATGATGTTTTCTATGAAAATTGAACAATTTTTAGCAAGAATTTGATGGAATTTGCTTAAATTTTATATAGAAACTTAAGATTTATGTCCAGTTTGCTTAAAAATAATTGGAAAAATGAATTTAGAGATCACAAAAAAGATCGGAATTCAAGGAAAATTGATCAGATTTTTATAGAACTTACTTAAAATAATAATAAAACAACAATTTCAATACAAAAATAAAGTTTTTCAGATAAAATGACAGATTTTTTAGGTTTTTAGGCAATTTAATAATATTTTAAAATAATTTATATTTAATTTTATAAATAAAAATTCAAATTTTGTTATGTTCAACGCTTAAAAACTCCAAGATCATACGATCTACAGGGTATTTATAGAGAGAGAAAAACCAAAAAACTAATCAAAGCTCGCGGCCAAAAGCTGCGGCTACGAAATGTGGGAGTTACAGCGACGCCCACATCTTTACCAGAAGGCTAAATTGGTGGCAGCAGTAACAGCAGCAGCGGCAAAAGACTCATCAATCAAAATGTTAGTGTGATAATTTTGTAGCATGCCACGGAGAAATCACAAACATTTCTTTCAACTCAAAACACAGTATGGTGGCATGCCGCAAGCGCCACTAACCCAAATTTCAGTTTACACTTGGACGAAGCCAAGACAGACAAAGCGAAAGACAGAGAGAGAGAGAGAGAGAGGGATTGTCATGGTTTTGGCCAAAGTTTTTCGTTTGCCATAAAACGATGACGTTGTCCATGATGATGAGCCTAAGCATGGATGTAATGACGTAACATAAAGACTTGTCTTGCCAGACAACAAGATATTGAGGCAGCAACGCAGCGCGGCGCGACGCAAGAGTTTTCCATGTTTATCCCTTGCTTTGGGGCCTCACTGACAAATCGAAACTTCCGCGACTGTCCTTAATTTGAAAGTTAAGCGCTATAAACACGTTCATTTAACACTGCCACCCGCAGTATACTCTCACCCAACCGCTCTCTCTCGAATGCCGAAAGCTAATGTTGCGCGATTTCGTAACACAAATTGCTGTCATTAAAATCATTTGAATGTGAATAAAATTCAAGAAAGCAAACCAAGAAAAAAGAAGAGCACCACAAATTGAAAGAGAACAGAGAGATGTAAATAAGAAGTAAGAGAAAATTTGTGTTTGAAAATGTTGCTGCTGCTGCTTGTGCTGCTGCTGGTCCATTCAATTAGATTGAGTCTACAAACAGTCGAAAACAGCTTTATTTGCTCAACTTGGTATATTGTCATTCATTCCATGGATTTAATCTAAATGCTTCTTAAGTACAGGAACGAAAAAACTTTGTAATTTCTTAAAGAAATCTAGCTAAAGGAAAAACAAATTTCAACACTTTTTTTTAACTATATTTTATTAACAAATATTAGAGCGTCTTCAAAGCAATTACCTGTCTCTCTGTCGCACACTAGAAAATGGGAAAAATTCTAGAAAATTGCGCAAAACCCTTAAAGAAAACTTATTCAGTTCGCATTGAATCTTTGCACGTCGGAGCGCCACAAGATGGCAAAGAAAAAATGGCAGCATTCAAGCTAATCCTGCAGCTGAGCTTAGAAGATGATGACACGAGGAGTGGTGCAGCAAAAAAGGAGTCGAAAACGGACTGAGAGAGGTAACATTAAATTGGAAAATGCCATCTGCAAAAAAAATAAGATAAAGAAGAAGAAAACTTGACATCCAAGTTTGTGTTTGACATGAAAACTGATTTGTCATTGCCGTAATGAGCTTGAGGCTTTTGGCATCTTCTCTCTTGCTCTCTGAAGATGTATGAGAAAGCAAAAGTAAAGCATAAAATGCAATAAGCAATGCCATTAAATAAAAATTCTAAGAGAGACAAAATCACAAACACAAATACAAACACAAACACACAGAAGAGAGAGAGAGCGAGAGAAGTGTAGCTGCAGTTTTTTCTCATTAGGAATCAAAGCCACACACATGAAAGTTATGCGCTCTTCGCATGCCTCTCAGTCCACTAAGAGTAAACGATGAGTTGGCAAACTAATACATCTATACGTGTAATACGTGCTTTATGTATTATAGATAATTTCAAATAAGAGAGCACATTGTGTGAGAGAGCAAAAACAAAATCTTATCAAAATATTAGTCAAGTGTCAGGTAGTATGTGTGTGTGTGTGGGGTAGCATGCGTTTCAAGTGTTTATAATTTAGCTTTAATGTGAAGCATATTAGAGCGTCTCAAGTATAAATATACTTTGGAAAACACTTAAAGATAAATATATGTACATATATGTAGTATGGAGTAGTAGTAAACATGAAGAGGCTAATAACGCAGAGTATAGACAGAGAGATAGAGTAAACTTTGAACTTTCAGCTTTCTGATTAAAATCCAATCAAATATCTTTGCTAATAAGCAATATATGTTAAGTATACGCCTAATTGGTTTGCTTTGAAGTAGTTTAAGGCAACAGTTGATACTTGTATCTTATAAAATTCACTTGAAAATGTTGCAAACCTCACATATGTAAGTGCAACATTGTTGCAATTATAAGACTGACATCTAACCCTAAAGCTTAGCTTTAGAGTCTAAGCACACACAATCATAAAGTCAAGAGAGCAACTCGTGCAAACTTAACCTCAAAAAAACAAATAAAATAAAAGCTTTTTTGGGTTAGCTGTAGGTTGGAAAAGTCACAAAAATTTATAAAAATATATTAAAAAATTTAAAATAAATTAAATATTATTGTTAAAGACTAAAAATTGATCAAATAAGTCTTAAAATGTTAATAAAATATCTTTAAAATATTAAATATTTATGGGAAAATGATGAAAAATGAATAAGAAATTAGTTGTTTGTTGTAAATCTATTTTTTAACAAGTATAAATATAATTTGTAATTTAAAAATAAACAAAAATCGATCAAATTTAAGTTAACCTCAAATAAACAATTAAAATAAAAGCTTTTTTTGGTAAGTTCTTGGTTGAAATAGTAAGAAAAATGTATAAAAAATACAATTTCATATGAAAATTTGATCAAAATAAGGCTGAAAAACTAATGAAAGTTAATTTTAAAACTAAAATATTTAAAGCAATATGAGAAAAATGAGAAATTAGTTGAGAAATTAGTTGTTTGTTTTAAGTCTATCTATTTTTTAACGTGTAAAAATATTAATTCTAATTCAGAAATAAAGAAAATTTTAGCTTGAAAATAGCTATATCAATAGATTATAAGTAAATAGTATGAAAAAATATAGAAAAATATAATAATTTGATCAAAATAAGGCTGAAAAAGTAATGAAAATATATTTAAAAATTAAAATATTTAAAGAAAATAATCTAAAATAAAATAAATATTAATTTTTTACAATTATTTGATACAGAAATAGAGATAAATATAGCTCCAAAGTAAATTTATCGACAGATATCTATACGAACAAAAACAAGTTTTCAATTAGATTAAGAAAAGTTTTCCTTTCCTTGCCTCATCACTGAGAACAGCCAGTTCTCTCTTCCTCTCTCTCTGTGTGTGTTCGTTGCTCAGGGTCGTTCTCTAGCTGGAGGCTCCTGTTTTTAGCTGTCAACTGCAGTTCAGCTTCTATGCATTCATATTGGTTGGCCCAAATGCTGCTGCTGCTGCTGCTGTCGTTGCCTGGTCAAGTCACAAATTAGTTAGAATAGAGACCAGGGCTGCACAACCTAAGGAATTTCAAGTATTTAAACTAAAAAAACAAAAAAAAAATACTTGTTCTCTTGTCTTCAACTATATTATTATTTTTATACTTTTCACAGAACTTTAGCCAAATGTTGTCAGCCCTGGCATCATTCTGCTTTGAGCCGCTGGCAACTGGCAGTCGCTGTTCGCTCTTGTTTAGTGTAAACTGCATATTTTTGGAGCAGCAAACTGTCATTGGCATCTGTTACAGTAAACTAAGAGTCAGAAGAGTGCTGTTGCCACCAGCTGCAACCATGCACCATGCACCATGCACCATACATACATATGCCACATGCACATGCTGCATTTTGCACGTCGCTCATACGCCGCATGGCACGGCCAACAACAAGTCAGACTTGTTTGCAACGTGTTGCATGCAAATGAATTTCATGTTTCAACTGTGTTGCAGATGTGCTTGTTGCTGTTGCTGTTGTTATTTGGCTTTTCAGCCCCAGCTGTGATTTATAACACAGGCGTTTGGCTATTGTTTTTAGCCAGCTAGCGGCCCAAATAAAAGCTCTATTCAGCCAGAAATCAGGCAGAATGCATGAACTGTACCTAACCTAATTACAAATGGGCTCTCTAATTAAAGCTTGACAAACGAAAAACAAGAAAACAAAGTTATCTGGTCACACTGAATGCATAAAGTTGAATGCAGAGAAGGAAATTGATTGAAATATTGAAAATTTAATTGATTTCCCCCATTTGAGGGTATCGCAAACAATCAATTATCTACTTTTGTAGAGAATGCCGATTAAAAGATTTTATTATTAATATTTAACGTTTTTATTAATAACAATTTTTGTTTATTTTTGTATTATTAATAATACTTTTAAAGCTTTTCACGCTTCAATTGCATCAATTTAAAAGCCAACTGAGTGCTGGCCAAACATACCATTTGCATGTGATAGAGTAGAAGTATGACGTAAGCAGAGCATTTTAAATTTAATTAAAAATTTAAATGAGCAAAAGCTGCGAATCCACAACAAACTCTCTCACGCACACACGCACACACACGGACGCACGGACAAGCCAGCAACAAAATGCAAAATTTGTAAAATAAAAATATATAAATGTGTATGTGTGTGTGTGTGTGCATATCACAAAAATCAACAACAACAACAACAAGCAGCAGCATGCACTTTATAGCTTTTTGCACAACTCAACTGCTGCTCTCTTACTCTTTCTCTTTGGTTCATCTTTTTAAACTGCCTGCCTGCTGCTCATATGAGCGAGCACTCCATATAAAAGAGCCTCTCCTACTACTACTACATACATACAACATACATACATGCATGCATACACGTGTATGGCCCTCAAATTGCGTTACGGAGCGCGCACAGCGTCAATTACACGAAGGCCAGTCATAAAAATAAAGAGCAAATAAATACACTTAAAACGGAGAAAAAGAGTTGGTTAGTTATGTTTGCATCGCTCGCTCTCACTCTCTCAAAGGGATCCATGGCCATGTTACAGTGGTCTACATAATGAATGAGCAATGCGGCACAGTGGTTTCAAAGCAATAAACTACAAAATTTTACAAAAAATTAAAATATTATTTAAGTAAAATAAACATGATAACTCTTTATATACTAGAAATATAAACTTTTATTTATTTATTTATGCATTGTCACCACAGTACTTAATGTTTTTATGTTTTTCCGCTCGCTTGACAGCTTGTCGCTGACATTAATCAAGCTATTTAAATGGACATTTCTCGCAATGAGAACGGTTAAGCGTCGCTCTGTAACTATGCGTGGACAGAGAAATGGGAGAAGTTTTTTTTTGGAGTAATTACAATTACACCTGTCCGCATGGTGAGCGCGTGCCATGGCACTAAATTATAATTACACTGCAGTCCGTGGTTGACTTTTATTTAATTTTATTTATAATGCTTTAAATGGAAATAAAAAAGGCCAAACGGGCCAAGGTTAATTGCAATGTCCTGAACAACACAACAAACATAACGATTTACAACTACGATATATATCATTAGCATTATCGTTATCGTTATCGTTTGACTGCGTACAGGAAATCTTGTTCTAATGTCTAACAAGCTTGTGTTTCCTATTATATTTTCTTTCCTTTTGATTTGTTGGCAATTTATTTTGTCAACGGTCTTCGTTTTGATTAGATTTTGACAAAATCAAAACCTCAGCATTGAGACAGACAGACAGACATACAGAAAGGAGTGTGAGAGAGAACAGACAACACAGTAAACTGACTGAGAGTTTATCACGAAATCAGCGACATCTACAGAGTTATACTCGCACTACTAGTAGCTTCCCTTTATTTTCATTTGATTCTCCCCGTTTTCGTTGACAGCTTTCACGATTTGTCAGCTTGGCAGCAGCAGACACCATTAAATCGTGTCGGAACCAACAGCAGCAGCGACAGAAAAAAACGAATAAGGAAGCGCTAGACGATTGTAGTCGACTACGAGATACCCGGATGTAAGTGTCGCTGCTAGCGTTTTGCCACGACCAATGGCAAAGTTCTTTGCTCTATAAAACTTGCAATTTTTATCCGATCGTCAAATAATTAGTACAGTAGCTGGGTAATATGATATAAATTAACTATACTCAACTTCAATGTTACAGGTGAAATATTGCATCTATAATACGAGATTTCTGGTTACCAGCAACTCTTATAGTCTCTGACATCGATGCGTTCAGACATACCGAAGGACGGACAGGGCTAAATCGACTTGGCTCTTGATGCTGATCAATAATGTATTTACTTTATAGTGTCCAAGTTATCTCCTTATGCCTGTAACATACACTGTCATCAAACTAATCTACCCCTTTTCCATACTTTCAAATGGATTCGGGTATAAAAATCAAAGGAAAAAAATACTGAAATTGTCTTTTTATGTGCACTACGTGAAAATACGCAGAAAAAACTGACCGCAAAATGTACAAATATCTATAGAAACATAACGATTTATATATATATATATCACGACAACAGTCGTTATCGGTTACACAGAGTTCAGAGAATTTCTTATATACTCGAACATTGGTTTATTTATCCTTTATTTTTGCATTTGCCTCATAAATAATCAATCATTATACGCTTGGGATCGCAGTCACAGCTGTTTGTAATAATACTAAATAGAAATAAATATATATTTCATACAAAATATACTTTGTTTCATACAAAACAAGTATTTTTTTTTGCAGTATTTTATTGGTTTAGTCATTTAGCCGACGGCGACTATTTAATTTAGTTAATATTTATTATTAAACAAACAAAATGTGTCAACAACATGTTGAATAACATTTATATTTGTCAACATTTTATTTATATAAAAAAATAGTATTTTTTTTTTTAATATTTTTGGTATTTTTTTGCAGTTTCTCACTCAACAAAAACCTTTTCAATATTTAAACATGAATTCATTATTAAATTGTTTTGGCTGCCAAAGCTAAGAGTTAACATAAATAATTAACAGCATGTTAACAGTCAACTAACAGAGCAGAGCATTTATGTTAAAAGCTTTATGTTAAGCATTCACTTGAATGTGTTCAGTTGGACTAATCTTCCTCTCTCTCTCTCTCTGTAAACAGAGCAAAGTAAAGCAAAAAAATTTGTAGAAATTAAAAAAATATTTATCTTGCAACACCAGCAGCTGGCGCTTTGTGTGTGTCTCTCTAAGTGTTGAATTTATAAATAAAATTGAGTTCCAAATGTGCCAAGAAAGATACATATATAAAGGGAATAAATACAAGAATTTTGCCAGAGGACAAGCTTTAACTGATTTGCTCTTACACACACACACACACACACACATACGCGCGCGGAGTAAATGTTTCGGAAATGGCAAAGCAGCAGTTGCCGGATGCATTTTGTGTGACTCTCTTACATACACATACGCACTGTTGTACACATCTGGTTGGCAGCTCGCGCTAAGCTCATCAACCTTCAGCAATTTAGCTTGCGCCGTCGGCCCTGCATACAACTCGAAAAGGCAGCTCTTTGCTTAAGAGTGAGTTTAAGAGAGAGAGAGAGCGATATTGGGAGTGTGTAGTTCAGTGCACCATGGAATATTGCCTTTGGGGCTTCAAAAAGTATTCTTTTTTTATTTGGACACAACTGCAAAATAGCAAAATCAAATGTTGTCAATGATTTTCCTTTTGGATTTTCATTGTTATTGGTTGGTTGGAGAGGGATACAGAAGACCAAAATGGTGTTGCAGTTTAATTTGATTTCAATTTTCCTTATGCTTGCACTTGCTTTATCTTACACACACACACTCTCGGTCGTTCTCTCTCTCTCTCTGTCTTCTCTGTGGACTTCGCCATTGTTATTTTAGATTTTTGGCTTTCATTTTGTTTGACTTGATTGCATTTTGTGTTCAATTTTATTTGTTATTTGTTTAATATTCAATTTTATTTATTTATTTAGATATTTATCGATAAACATTCAATTGAAAATTTTAGATATTTTTCATTTAATCGCTGACAATTATAATAATTGATTAAATAATCGAATTAAAGCTAATTTCTTTAGACATCTATATCTATATAAAATAGTTGTGCTGCCTAAACGGTCAGAGCTACAGAGCTGAAATTTGCACACAAGTGACATTTAGTAGTGTTAGTGCTTACCAAGAAGCGATTTCCCCGAACTCCAACTGCAAGTGGGGGAAAAGGGCAAAAACAATTTGCACCCAACTCTCTCATTCTTTAACCGATTTCCTTTAAACTGGGTTTGTATACACTATTTACGATATAATAAAGTTCCTCATACTCAAATCTTTAATTCTTCAATTTATACACTTCAGCAAACACTTTTCGTATAAATTCTTTACATTGTATTCCATTCAATGCACATTTGATTGACTTTATTTTCTGCATATTGTCTATAAAGCATGCATACATATGCAGGCCTTGTCTGCACTTGAAAACTTCTTTTTTTTCTTCTGAAATTCTCGAAGGAATATTCTCGTAACAAGAAATAAAACTGTCAAAATTTACAATAAAATCTACACAAATGTCGGCATAAATAAATGCCAAACAGCCAGAGTTGTCAACTGCAAGCTAAAGCCAACAGAAAACCAAACAGGAAGGAAATTATGAAATGCCAAAATACTAAAAAACAACAAAAAATAAATAATAAAACAACCAACTAACCCAAAATAGCTTTATATACTATATATATATATGTATATTTTCATATTGCATTTTATAATGCACATATTTTATATGTTGCTTATGCGTTTCCTAAATCCCCTTCAACACCCTACTTACCTACCCAAAAAAACAGGAAAAAAAATTGTTTTTTTCCAGAAAAGTTTTTTCCTTCACCAGTCGACGCCATAAACTAATGCAAATAATGCAACAAGTCAAGGCTTCCAACACTTTTTCGGCATTTTTTTGGGCGATTTTGTTTGCGGCTCATGGATGAGAACGTGAAACTATTTGAGGTTAGAATTTATATTGTGTATATTCAAGTGGAAAACATGAAAATATTTAAAATAGAACAGAGCTAGACAAAAAAAAATGAAGTTAAATAGCAAAATTATAAAAGAAATGTTTATTTTTACAAGATAAATCAAATTTGAGGGAACTTTTATATCAAACAAATTCGCAATTAGCTAAAAATATTCTCACAAAATACTTGATATTCCGTACCTAACCTCAAACATCACATTACACCTGTCATAAGCACCTTTCATTAATAAGTTTCTAATCTTTGGTAAATCTTTTTGTACTATAAATAGCAAAACAAAGTTTTCACATAAAACCTAAAGCAGCTTCAATGTCCTTTTGCTCGTTGAAATGTAACAAAATCTTGTCACGTTGTCATCTCCAATATTTTGTTTTTCTTTTGCCATTCCTCCTTTATTGTTGTGTACTTAGTTGTCGGCAATACTCTCTTTTGCTATTCTTTTGTTGTTCTGCATCTGTTACTGTCTCAGTCTCAGTCTCAGTGTCTGTTGCTGTTGCTGTTGGTGAAGTTTCTCGCAAAACACTGACAGCGAATACTCAACAGAAAGAAAGAAGGAACGAAAGAAAAAGAACTTTTCTGACACTTTAGCCCTTTGCAACAAAAACAGTGTTGGAAAAGACTTGAAGCAGTAGTGTCATAAGAAATTTGCATATTTTATTGCCCAGTTCTTATGACAAATTTTTATTTTTTGTCTAGTTGTCTGAGCCAAGTCCGAGTCAAGCTGAGCTGAGCTGAGTTGAGTTGAATTTGCGGGCAAAAATAAGATTTTATTAACTAATCTGTCATTTTGCAAGAAGTCGCTGGAAGGAAATGCTTCTTGCCAAGCTCTACAACATTGGGGCGTTGGCAAAGTGCAATTTCCGCCGGAAATGTGACACCACCAAAGCATTTTGTAATCTAATTTTAATGATTTTCCTACCAAGCACTGCACCCAAGCAGCCATCAGTGAGGCCTTTGCAATGTCCTGGCCTCAGATTCGATTTGCTCAGCTCAACAAATTTAGCAACTAAACCAATTTTATGTTGATTTTCAGCTTCCTTTTTAGGGACAAGCTCGAAAAGTTTCTTCTATGTATGTGTTTGTCCTTAAGCAAATGCAACAACAACAACAACAAAAACGAAAAAGAAAATATTCAATTAAAATTAATTTTTTCTGATAAATTTCTTCTTGTTGTTGTTGTTGTATGTGACAAAATGCCATTTGAAAAGTTGTTTTTCTCTCTCAGTTTCTTTCAGAGCAGCTAATGACGTCAGTAGCCATGTTTTTCTTAACACTTCAACCCCGATTTTCTTCAAAAAAAAAGCAAAGAAAATCGAGCAAATTAGCTGCTAAAGTTTGAACTTTAGGGTGTTTGCTGGCTGGCTGGCTGGCTGGCTGGGCGTCGCTTCAGACTTAACATCTGTGTTCAAAAAGTTAAAAATTAAACGAGCAGTCTAAGGCAAATAGTACAAATAGCAAATGATGATGATGGTGATGCTGAAAATGAAGCAGCAAAAGAAGCAGGTGCTGCAACAGGGGTTGCCTGCCTACCCAGCAGCTTGGCGATGTCAAAGAAAAGCTGAAAGCTGATTAATGAATAAACGCAGCGCTAAAAATTCTTCTTCTTTGGAAATTAGGCAGCTTATATGACAGGGTGTTTATGTATGTTTGCAACTAATTAAAGTAATTATATAAATAGCTGAGATACACACACACATTGGGAAAAATACAAAAGTTAAACAGGCCGCTAAATGAACGTCATTCAAAAGTTGTGTAAAGTGAAAAAGCTTCATGATTATCTTTGTGTTTTCAAGCTAAAAATATCTTCTCCTTTTCGTATATGTTTAGGACAGTTGAAAGGTACAAAAAGTTATTTATCTAGGATTGTTTTCGTTGTTCAAAATCAATTTATTTCGATTCCTAGTCAATATATAGCACTCGCAGCCGTTTCATATATAGGAAATTCGCTGCAAACTTATAAATTTAAAGATTGAAGTATGAGGAACTAATTTATATCGTGAATAGTGTGTACAAACCAAGTTTGAATGAAATCGCTTGAGAAATGAGAGAATTGGGTGCAAATTGTTTTGCCCTGTTTCTCCCAATTGAAGTTGGATTTAGGGGAAATCGCTTCTTCGTACGCACTATCACTACGAAATGTACCTGCTGTGAAAAATGCAGCTCTGTAGCTCTTACCGTTTAGGCTATGCATTGCAGTCAGTCAGGACGAAATTGTAAATTGATATAAAATGCACGTACTTCTGGCATAAACAAGTTCCAGTTTATTAGCTTTTTCATTCATATGCAGAATCAACAATAATAAAGCTTTCACTCAATATTCCAATTGTTTTTTCGATTGAAAGCAGCATTGCATGCAAATTGCATATGAATTTTGAAGTGAGATCAATAGAGTATACGGCCAGTACACCTGTGAAACAGGCCAACAAATAGCCGCTAACTAATTATATCAATAATTTGTAAAACAATTGAAATGGAGATTTGAAAAATGCATTAAATTTCACACAAATAATCGAAATATTTGAAAATGTTTGTCTATATTACTGAAATGAAGGAAAAAAACAGATAAAAGCCAGAAAAATTGATAATAATAGTTAAAAAAAATTAGAAATTTAATGAACTATCTATCAGAACAAGCTCAAAGATGAGCCAAATGAATTGAAATTTAAATTTGAAAAAGAGTGAGGTTAAATACGACTGCAGCCCGAAGAGAGTTGCGCCCCAAGGAATGTACTACGATGGGAATACTAACTATACCAACAACTAACTGATGGCAACTTGTTTGGGACAGCAGCTGCATGTGGCACTAATGAGTTTTACCATATTCTGTTGCCTTGTTTGCATTTTGGTCAAATTGTTAGCCATGGTTTTTAGCTGATGCGGCCACAGAGACAGAGGAGAGAGAGAGCGAGAGAGTGAAAATTCACGGATGCCATGTTACATTCCTCTCAATTTTTTTGGTTTTTGAGCGAAAAATGAAAATTTCGCAAATATCTAAATTTTTGTTGTTTGTTGGTGTTGCTGTTGCTGTTGTTGTTGTTGTTGTTGTTGTTGTTGTAGCTGCTGCCTAATTACAAAATTTAGGATTGTTTAGGCCAGGCCAGCAGGCAGACAGCCATTGATGTTGATTAGCGCATCAAATGTGTTGCATGTTGCACGTTGTTGTTGGCCTGATAATCAAAACTTTGCAATTTTAGACACAATTGGGCATCCATTATACTGTTGCCACTGTTGCAGCAACCATATTTCTCTTATTATGCAACTGTTGATGATTTGATGTGAGTACCTTGAATGAAAAGAATAATAAATATTTGTTAAGAACGAATACAGTATACCCTGGAAAATAAGTAAGAAGATGCGATAGTTGAATTTGAACGTAGCATCGTACAACGACTGCACATTCAAGTGGCCCAAGCGAAGGCTTGTTTCGCGCGGTTCCCAAGCAACGAAAGCGCCATCTACCGACCAACCGACTGAGTGGCTCCATCACTTAACGTGCGACAAGTTAGGACAAGATAGGACAGAAGCTAATGTAAATGTTATTAAAATTCAATAAAATAAATTTAATTAATTAAAAATGAGGAATAATAAATAATAATAATAATAAGAGCTAAGAACTATGTAAATTTCTTGAAATGTATTCTTAAAATTGAAGAATTTAACTAAAGAACAGAGGTAGAGCATCCAGTTATATGGTAAAGTTCATTATAATCGGCACACAAGACTCTAAATGGTTCATGTATCGACTAAATAGGTCTACAAGTTTGGAAGGTATGAAGTAACATAGCTGGAATCTCATTTTAAATTAATTAAGATAATTTAGATATTCTGTTCAGCTAAGCGGTAAGCTTCAGGAGTGCATCTCAGTTGTTTTGATGCCCTTGCTGAACCAGTGGAAAGAAGATCAACATCTCTCTTCGATTATTTTTGTATATCTGTCCTGCGCGGCACAGCCGCAGAGAGCTTTTGTAAAGCTCTGTTCTCGACCGTCTGTCAGCAGTGAGTGCATAATTAGTTCTTACTCGTCGCCCTTGTAAGCTTAACGTAATTGGCACGATCAGCGGATCATCGACAATATTTGAAGAAAACATCAATAAATAAATAATTTTCTTCTTTTTATTATTTATTTATTTATAAATGTTAAGCGACCTTCTTTCGATTAATGCGTTCGCAGTTAGTGTTTGATCTAAATAAATAGAAAGTTTTCTATTTGCTATTCACTCGATCAAATTTCACTCGATGCTGGAGCCAATTGAATTTTACCGTGCAACACACACACACACACACACAGACAGACAATTTATGTGTGTGTGTGAGTGTGTGTGTCCTAGCTTGTATCTGTGCAACATCTTTCATCTATTTACAAAGTCTATCTGTGTTTTTGAAAATCAATGCTTTACCTGCCATTGGCATTGCCAATGCTTTTTCTTTCCTACCACTTACCACTTACCACTACTTGCTACTTGCTACTTGCCACTTTCCACTTGGCAGCACAGCAAATGCAACAAAAAGGTTTTCTTCTTCTTTTTTATTTTTTTAATAAAGAACTTGAATTGTACGAACGCGCAATATTTCTAATGGCACCCAAGTGGAAGAAAGGAAAGGAAAGGGCTTTGCTTGGGCAGCAAAGAAGTATTGAAGCAAGATGGAAAGAAGAAGTCTGGACTGTTGGAGCGCCAGTTCAATTGGAAAATGTTCAAAGGATATGAGGTGTCAACTGATGAAGATGTGCATGTGGCACAACTATCCTTGCCAACTGACAGCATCTTACTCTCAACTGAAAATGCAGTGTGAATTCAATAGAAAAAATAAGTAAATGGCAAAGCCAACAATCAAAAGGTGATTCGTTTAGAATTAAGCAGCTCTTCAGCTTGAGAGCTGTTTCTGTGTGTGTGTGTGTTTAGAGTGAGTGCAATTAAATTGATTGCAAAATGAATCGATTAATATTTTGTTGCGAAGTTTAACAAAAAGTGTTGCATACTTTTGAGTGCATGCGAATAAATAACCAGTTGATTATTGCCCGCGCATATAAGTATGCTATGAAAAACCTATTGAGCAAAACTTTATTTCGCTTATTTGATTAATCAAAGCACAAATTGGCATAATAAATGCAAACTTATGCTTTTATTCATTGGCTTATTAAAAAATTACTCACATTTCATAAACTAAACTAGTTATTTTTTGTTTAACTACTACTACTATTAAACTGCAATGGCAAACAAACTTTCCGCTTGTTTCCCCTTCACAAAAAAAAAAACTTTTTCTCACACATACACACACAATTTATATTGTATTAATCATACGCGCTGTCGAACAACTTAAAAGGCATTTTGTTTAAAATACTCTGCACACACACACACGCAGACACATTTTCTCACTGTGTAATGGCGGCACTTCCGTAACGGAAACTTGAAACTGGAAACTGGAAGCTTGCCCACAAGCAACAACAACAACAATTGGCCACCAATCGAAAATATTAAGTGCCGCAGTTAGGCCAAGTACTTAACGCAAACAAAATGTCAGCCCAACGACACAGAGAGAGAGAGAGAGAGAGAGGAGAGAGTCGACAGGAACTTAAGTTGTTGGAGAGTGTAGGAGTCACGGAAGTGTCCTGTGCAGCCATACAATGTGCAAACAATGAGCTACCAAGCAATAAGAATGAACTCGCTAAATATGACCAACAAACAAGCTGCCTGAGAGCTCGGTCCATTGCCTGATAGCAGTAGACGACCAAACGCAGATGAAGCGCAAAACAATGGAGCAAAGGACCCCAAAACAATGTGCCGTTGTGTCGAAACTAATACATATACACATATATATATACAGTGTCAATGCGAATGTGTCGAGCGGCGGCAGGGTAATGGTGCCGCTTGAAGCGGTTGCGCGTCGCGCGTTTTGTCGGAACTGTCACATTAAAATGGATGATTTATTTGTGCTCTTAATTTATTGCGCCACACACAGACACAGTGTGGACTGTCGCGGTTAGCAGGCAATTGGTAGAGTCAGAACAAAATACAAAAAAAATAGGAACTGAGCCAAAGCCTCGTCTAGCTAAAGCCTGAGCGCAGGATATTGAGTACGCGTAATGCATGAGCGACTGTAGCATCGAAAGAGGGGCCAATGAACTTAACACCAAACGGCTGCGACAAAAGTGTGAACAGAGTACAATGGGAAATGAGTATAGAAATTTATTAATCATTTAAACGTCAGAGAGCACTTGCGTTGGCGAGTGCATCCAACGTCTCTCAACATATGTAGCTGCTACTGTCTTGGTTTATTTGATCTCCAACCAGTACAAGTCGAAGGTCTCTGGCAATAGCACAGTTTGTGACGTACCAAGGAACATCAGACGCACGCCGTGCAGCACATAAGTCCAGCACTCTCTGCCTGTTAAGCAGTTCCCCATACTTACATGGCATCGGTCCAGGTTAGCGTGATGATCGAGACTTCTTTATTTTTACACTTTACATCATACATATTTATAAAAATGAATATTTTATTATTTTTCCAAAATTCAATCAATTTTCTTATACAAAATTAGTGTAAATGCGTCACTGTGCTACAGTGGCATTGAGCTAATATAATGAATTTTACACGCTGCCAACGCACTTGACACTTAATAATCGCATTAGCGGGCGCTAAGCAGCTCGCTGACACATGCGTAGCTTGTGTTTGATGGCAGGATGGGGCCATCACCACAGTTCTATAAAAAGGGGCAGCAACAACAACTGAACAGTTGAAGGTGTCAAGGATATGTATCCTTATCAGGCTGCGTCTAAAGTTTTATTGTTTGCTTATTGCTACAAATGTGTTCTGGTCGCTTGCGATTTAATGTTCTTTGCTTTGTTTTATGCTTAATGTGCATTTGTTACAAGTGTGTGTCAGATAAATGTTTGGCAGGCGCTGTGTTTGAATCATTTTTACCTTTTTTTTTGGTATTTTTGGTGTCAGTAGCTGGCTCTGTAGCTGTGTGATAAATGCAGGTGTGTAATTAAAGCACTGCGGGTGGTTAGAAAGAGGATCATAAAATATACCAGAGATACGCGTAAAATGGTGGAACGCAACATTGTGTGAGAGAAAGCTGAATGTGAAATTCAAAAGGGTTTTTGCAGCTGTGTGGGCTAAAAAGGTGTGTTAGTTTGACAGTAAATAGAGGTTGTATGCAAGCATAAATGATAAACTGGTAAAAGCAAAACACAAAAAAGGGTTTCAAAAGGTAAAATGGCTACATTTGATATAACATTGTTGGCCATTGTTCACTTTTTAGCTATAATCATAAACATTATGAACTTATTCTAATAGTTTTCTTATATTGCATTAATAATACGCACTTTTGAACAACTTAAAAGACTTTTCCATAGAAAACTCAATATATATTTGTACAAGGTATTGCATAAATTTATATTTATTACTTTAACTATATTTTATGGGATCATAAACCGAACATCTTTCAAACAAATAAATACATTTTATGCAGTATAAAATAATTGTTGCATACTTTTGAGCGGCATTTAAATTACTTTCCTTCAAATATCTATATGCAGTATAAAATAATTGTTGCATACTTTTAAGCGGCATTTAAATTACTTTTGTTCAAAGAGCCCATACGATCATTTTAAGGAATTACAATACTTTCGCATATAAATAGACACTTTAAAATGAATTTCCTGCTTTTATGATTCATGAAAATCTATTGTCTCATTTGAATTGCTTTAATAAATCACTGAAAAATTAGGTACTGCATTAATATTGTTGGTTTCTTTTGCTTTTATTTTCATTTTTCTTTGGTTCTTTTTTTAATTTTCAAGCAGCTGCACAAGAGAGACACACCCATTTGTCCATAGAAGCCAAGGCAGGCGTATATATGTAGTCCAGGCTGGGGCTAACAACCCACAGAAGTAACGCCCATTCATTCGACAGTTGCAGAGAATTGTGTAATGAACATTTATGAGGCAATTTCCTTGGCAACACACACACGCGTGCACACACACACACACATACAGAGATGCACACACACACACACATATACAACGACAGATGACAAACCGTTGGCAATGTAGACAACGCGCTCTCGACCCTTGAAGCCTCGGCCTGACTTTTGTTACTGCCTCTGTACCTAATTCTCATTCTTTTCACTCTTTCACTCTTTGCTCTCATTGTCCTGTTCTGTTCTGTTCTGTTCTGTTCTGTCTTATTTGCAGTTCGCAGAATTCTGGAACATTGCGCACAACTTTTTCTGCTCCACTTATGCCCAAACTAATTAAGTGCAGGAAAATGTTACCATTTCCTTCCCTTTTACAACTGCTGCAACGCTTTCACTCTCTCTCTCTCTGTCTTAGTTGCTTTTGTCTCTTTGGGTTCTTATTGCAACTGCAAGTAATGCAGCCTGTCTTTGGCTCTGGGGTGTATGACAAGTTGTTTTTTTTTTTGACGCCATGCGCTGCGTATAGAGTCCTGTCCAGGAGCCCGCATTAGGACCCGAACGCATTTCATACTAGTTTTCAACTGTCGCTGCTTTCCAAATATTTAACAGTCGCTCCACTTGGCGCTGATAGCCCATTCGGGCGTCATAATAACGAAGATAAATGTTGCGAAAGTTTGCTTAAAAAGCACAGGCCGAACAGCTGAATAAAGGCAGAAGCGGAATAGGAAACAAACGTTTGTGTTCATTGCTGGCCCACTATGTAAGCTGCCTCATACATGCATTGTGTTGCATACTTTTGAGGGACCTTGTATATAAAAGAGAACGAAGAGCGAGAGAGATTGCTGGCTTGACAATAGCTTTGCTTATGCATTAAAACAAAAGTTTTTGAGAAATATTTCTGGTTAAAAAGTTTGTTTTGTATGGAATTAGCTGCTATGAAAATGGTATAATTTGTTTGCGGCTAACACCACAGACACACTTACTACCATAAATATCAAAAGTTATCTACCTGACATACCAAATACCAAAAACTATTTAGTTACTGACTTTATTTCTTTATATCTTTCAAAAGAATACTAAATACTAAACATTCAAAGTGCTGTGATTTAAATAAAACTCGCTTAAAATTGTATAAATCTTATTAAAGCTGAAATTCAGCAACTTTCCTCGAAATATTAAACAAAATAACAAAAGTTTTCCAATCCCCGAACCAAGTTTAAAGTCTCCCAATCGTTCTCTCTCTCTTTATAGCATTTCAAACGTTTCATTCACATATCGAAACTGCCTGAAAGTATGCAATACATAAACTAAACAAACACTTGACTAATTTGTACAACTAGAAGAGCGCTCTGTAAAATGTTGACACAACAAATCGCTTTTATATGAAGGAAAAGAACACTCTGAGCATAAAGTAACTAAGGGTTATATATATATAAGTATATATTGTTTTACATCATTTTCACAGGACAGTTTAATAAGAGCTCGTTGCGATAGTTTACTCTTTTTTTTTGTGGCTAAAACCTTAACACTCTGCTCTTTCGGTGCTTTGCCATGTTATCAAATCTGTAGAAGCATATTTCGTATCTATTTCTACTATGTTCATGCCCATGTCCATGTCCTTGTCGAGTGTCCAATGTCCTGACTGAGTCGCGTTTGCTTGATTTATGTCCGTGCGTTTGGCTAAATGTTGCAGCAATTTTCTCTCTCTAAGAAGAGTGTCCCTGATGTCAATGCTGCTCTTTAATTAAAACCCTAAAATAGATGACTGCATATACTAGTACCAGAGTCGGGTAATTTTTCTAGATTGCAGCTAGCTTGGCTAACAAGCAATAAATTATGGCAACAAACACAAACAGAACTAACGAGCTTATAACAAAGCAACCGTGCCCGGAAAGGCACTGACATTTGTATGTTGATTAAGTTGTAGATTAATCTGAAAAAGAAGAGAAGAAATTTTCAATACAAAATTTACTTATTTTGAAGTGTTATAAGCTATAATCGGAGTATAATATCATTGAATATATTCAGCTAATATGCTTACGGCAAGCCATGAATGGAAACTGTTGTTGCTGCTTTTAATGCTTTTGGCCATATAAATAAACCGTCGCTCAAACTTGACAGCGCATTTTGTGTCACATTCTTCTATCGAAGACTGCTTTTTTTCTCAACATTCTATGTAAGGACTTACACAGAAACCCACGCGCAACTATTCCTAAAGTAGCTCTATAAAAAGAACTCGCAGCTGCTTTCAATAGAAGCAGCAACAACAAAAGTAAAGAAAAAAGGAAAATGGCAAAAGGAAGAGTATCACTTACACATATGAGCAGGAAATGGTAGAAAATCCTTGCGAAAGTTCAAGCATAGATAGCTAAAAGTAGAAATAAATGTTGGCTTGAAGTTATAGGGATTGACTCGAATAGATCTTAAGAAAATAGTTCATACGCAGCGTGTGCCGCCGCGTGTGTATGTGCTTCAAATATCACAAATACAATACAAAGAAAAGTTCTCTGATGAGTCGGCAAAATGCTGATGTATTGTTAGTGTGTGTGTGTGCGTGTGTGTGTGTCTGTTTGTTGTCCACTTTGCTATATATTTAACGCTTTTCTACTTTTCCGCTTTTCTGACTTTTCTTAGTGCAGTTTATGTTGACAAATGGCACTTGAAAATGACTTTTGTTTGGCAAATTATACAAAATATTTGACAGTTGAACACATAAAATGTTCTTAATTCTTTAAATAAATATATTTTAAATAAATATTAAATAAGACTGAACTATGACCTCATCACAAGTTACTTGTCCTTTCAAAATCAATTAATAAATTCTAGAAAAACTTAATTATTCCAAAAAAAGAACTTTTAAGAAACTTTTCTTTTCTTTTGTTCTTTTTTCTATGCATATTTAAATAATTTCCAATGAAAGAAAACTCTATAAAAAGCGTCTTACAAGTTGTCGTATTTAGTTAAAAGCTTACCAAGCGTTTAAAATGGTTCTCAAGTGGTTTCCTCGCATGCAAATATGGCCACTGACGCAGGAGGTTAGATCACGGGATGCATTAATCTATATAGATCGTGGCATGCAGGTTGCTGGCTGGATGCCGCCAAAGAATAAATCCTTACGCTATATATATGCCATCTGGACGGCCTATACTGTGATAGGTGTTATGATCTTATTGGATCTGGGTCTGTTGGCTAGTTATTTCAGGAATCTAAGCACATTTAGTGCCGGACAGTTTCTAACCTCACTGCAGGTGGGTTTCAACGTATTCGGCTCGACAATAAAGGCCGCATATACGTTTGCCGGAGTCAAGCGCTTTCGAGAGGCCAAGGAGCTCTTGAATCGCATGGATGCACGTTGCACAAGCGATGAACAACGCACACAGTTGCATCAATCTGTGGCACAATGCAACCGCTGGTATATGTGCTATCAAATGTTATACTCTCTGTATGGGGCTGCCACATATTTGGGCGGCGTCTTTACGGGACGCTTGGCCTGGAATGTTTACAATCCGTTGATTAACTCGAAGGGAAGTAAATTTAAATTCTGGTTAGCATCATTTGTGGAATATCTGTGGATGTCTGGCGCTGTATTTCACACACAAATAGCGGATGTATACCCTATAATCTATTTTACGATACTAAGAACACACATAACCTTGCTTAAGGATCGCATACGAAAGTTACGCACAGATGCGACAAAAACCGAGCTGGAAAATCATCAGGAACTCATCAGATGTGTGGAGGATCATCGTTTGATAATAAGGTAAGTCACTTAATACTAGATCTTTCCTATAGTTTATATATAATTGGGTTGTTTCAGCTACTGCAATGCCCTTAGACCTGTTGTATCGGCTACGATCTTTGTACAATTTCTTCTATGTGGCCTTGTCATGGGCTTGACTATCATCAATATTATGTTCTTTTCAAATTTCTGGAATGGTCTGGGTTCAGCTATCTTTCTATTTGATCTATTTATGCAAACTTTTCCATTTTGTTATATCTGCAATATGATAATCGATGATTGTGAGCAGCTTACCAATTGTCTATTTCATTCAAATTGGTTAACTGCCGGCTCACGTTATAAGGCAACTTTAAGATATTTTATGCATAATATACAACAACCGATTATATTGACAGCTGGCGGTATATTCATCATCTCGATGGGTACTAATATCACAGTAAGTTGGCATACTTTGTAGAGTATAACTTTGAGCTTAATATAATGTTCTTTCGACAGGTTGCTAAATTGGCTTTCTCCGTTGTTACTTTTGTACGGCAATTGAATATTGCTGATAAGTTCAAGGGATAAGAAAGGAATCCATGAAACAAAATAAAGAAATAATGATAAAAACTTCAAATGATATAAATGTTTTAAAGATTGGAGTATGAGGAACTTTTTTATTTCGTCAAGAGAGTACACAAACCAAGTTTGAATGAAATCGGTTGAGAAATGAGCGATTTGGGTTCAAGTTAGTTTACCCTTTTCCCCCGCTTGGAGTTGGAGTTTGGAAAAATAGCTTCTTAATACGCCCTTTCACTATAAAATGTAACTTCTGTACAAATTTCAGCTCCATAGCTCTGACCGTTTAGGCTGTGCATTGATGGCCAATCAGTCAGTCAGTCTTTAACAAAGAAAAATAAATATAAATTATTTCTTTGACCTCTTAACTCAGATTAAATCGGAAAATATCAAATTTATTACATAAAAGTAATAAAAAAAAGTAATTTATTTAATGTTTGTTGGTTAAATCTATATACTATCTTGACCGCTGATATGCCTTTTCCATTTATATAACGCTTATCACCTCAGGCGTTACAAGCTGCACTACAAAACGAACATGCCGCCATACAGCTGCCACTTAATAAAGTGCAAACAAGCAAGTGATTATTTCACAGCTATTGTTCAACACCCACCACACACACACAACCACACACACACAACCACACACAGACAGACACGGCAAGGGACAGTGGGATAGCCAGGATATGGCGACCATGGGCGTAACTAAGGATTTGCGTAATAAACGAAGAATCGGACAACAGCAGACCAACAAAACGAAAAAAATACTAAAAAAATACTAAAATACAATACGAATTCAATATACACTAACCAAGTCCATATAGAGCTTGTCTGTTACCTATAGCATAACAAAGCTAAAATATTTTTGATATATTTTTTATAGAGTACAAAAAAATAACGTTCGCTCGCTTGTGCAACGTGAGTTTTCATTGTTGAGCTGCAGCTGACAAAAAAAAATGAGTAAAATGGGAAGTAAAACCAAAAGAAAACAAGTAACAATGCACACACACACACACAGACATACTGCGTCGGGCAATTCTCATAGCTCTGTTGGCAACTCTGGCCAATTTCTTTCTCTTTTTTCTCTCTTTTTTTTTGGTGGTCTGACTAAAAGCAAAGACAAGCGCCAACTGCTAGCTGGTACGCGTGCCACGTGCACTGAAATTTACGAGCTGCTTTATGGCCGCACACTGACAGGAAAAGTGGACACGCATACAACACACACAGACACACAGACAGAGAGACTGAGAGAGAGATCATGTATACGAATATATAGGTTTTATACCTTTTTGTTTTTGGGTCTCTTGATTACAGGCGGCTGTAAAATTTTATTGAGTTTATCTGCGAGGGCTCTTCTCTTCTCTAGGGTTATTGATATTGATTAATTGTTAAAAAATTTATGCATGTAAGAAGTGTGTATTTAAGAGAATATACCAAAGAAAATATCAGAGAATGTAGCAGAAGAACTTTAAAGCATTTACGCTAAAATTTAGTTTTCTATGCAGCTTGCAATAAAGTATTTTTCATTGGCGCTTAAAAGTATGCTACACAAAATGTAAAACGCATATATGATAGTTGTACGTGCATCTCTATGCCATACTCGTACTAATACAAGTTATAATTCATAACACACAAGCAACTCCCACAAAATAATAATAAATATATGCAAAAAAAACTACAAAACATCAACAATTAGGCTTATAAATTGTAAAACATTTTGACATTTGTTTTTGGGCTTATACTATACATATACTATACATATTTTTGGCCGGTTGACAATAATATTTATTATTATTGTTATTGTTATGGCTGCTAACGTTCGTTATTTGTTATTTTATGTATTTAGACTAAATTATGACATCATGGCTACCGCAAAATGCATAAAACATAAAAATTTACATAAATTTTTAGTCAATTTTGCTGAAATTTAATTAGCTCATTTTTGGTATTTTCTGTATTTTCTGTATTTTTTTTTGGTATATTTGCATTTGTCACATTTAAGCCTAATTGAATTATGATGATTATGTCGAGTATTATAATATTATTAAGCTTAATTGGCTAGTTGGCTTTAATTTTTAAACATTTTCTATTATTATTTGTGCTGCCAACTTTGAAACTATCGAAATTCGATTTATTTGTTAGACTAGCTGCACCATCTGAGCCATCAATCAAAATAGAGACACTAATTGCAATTTGTGGTAGTTGCATGCACCAAAAAATCCAAAGAAATAACAGCGAAAACAGAACCCAAAATGTTTGTATGTTTGCATAGAGTGAGGTTATGTCACGCTTTTAGCATCGAGCATAGATGGATTTGCATTCTGACAGTATTTTGTTGTTAGTTGTTTGGCCCTAAAAACCGCATCGACTCACAGATACATACAATTGAATCATACATACATATATGTATCTACAGGTTGTGTAGATATTTACAATTCGGTGGAAAAAATAACAACAACAACAACGAAAAACTCATTCAATATGCTATACAGGTAGTCTGCAGTAGTCTGTTAGCCAAAAAATATTGATTCCAATGAAATTTAGAGAGTGTTGCCTGCACATTTGTTGGCCAATAAAGTATATATGGCTTAAAATCTACATATTTTATATAGCAAATGTATGCAAAATAATCAAAAGTATATTTTATACAGCAGAGAAATGAAGTCTTTTTGATCTATGAACTGAGTCTATTTAAATAGGAATAAAATACTTTAGTCAACTTTTAGTTACTTGTTGTTGGCTTAAATCCTTTTAACTGTCTACAGGTTATATGATGATGATGTGGCTTTTACGAGCTTTTACGCCGCATTTAAATGCTGGCAGTTAAATACAATAAAAAAACAAGTCAGGAAGCTCGAGTCGACTGCGAAGATACCTCGATTCAAGAGTCGCTGCCACGACCAATGATGATTTACTCTATAAAACTTGCAACTTTCATCCGATCGTTATATAATTAGTACAGTAGATGGGTATTATGATAAGACTTACATATACCTACATATACGGATCATAGGTGAAAAACTGCACCAGTTATTCAAAATTTTCAATTTTGGGTATTGTGAACGTGGCATGCAAAATGTGTTGATGTAGAACGGTCAGTCATACTCTTAGTAGTCTACGTTCCGAGTTTCAAGTTAATAGGTGGAAAGTTGCACTGTAAAACGTTTTTTTTTCGATTGCTGATTAAGAATATTGGCCCAGAGATGTCTCCTTATGCCCAACTAATACACCCCTTTAACATTTTTCAAATGGATCGGGGTATAAAAGCACGTAACAATAAAGTTAAGCACAGAGAACATTAAAATAAACGTTAAAATAAGATATGATATGAAGGTAAGTAAATTAGCTTAAAGGGTAAAGGATGTTAGACTAGACAGATACTTCTCAGAAGGTACACCAAACTCATTAAGTAAAGTAGCTGAAAGGAAACCCGTCGCAAAGGAAAAGGATTAAAAATCAAGACAAGTTAGGTAGCATGAAATGTATGGAAATTATATGAAAATAGTTCAAATATGTGCATACAATGCAAAGGAACCTCCATTTCCTGAATCAAAGCTGACATTATGAAAAATATTATATTTAATTCATTAAATAAACAGGAAATGAAAAATTTAGTAATGAAAAAAAATTATAAATTTCATCTGCGACTCATTACAAATGCCATGAAAACACTTTCAGTTCATTTAACAAACCATATGCGTCATAAAAAATATATAAAAAAATTAAACTTTTTGTTTTTGGTAATTGCATTAATAACTTTAATTGTTAAATAAAGCTAATGATAAAAACAAAGCTGAAAATAACAGAATAATAAATTTTTTTAAACAATAAACAAAAGAAACAATTGATTCAACAATAAATTAAACAAAAATATATAAAAATAAATTACTTAAAATTAAGCAATAAACAATATTATAACAAAAAAAAAAGAACTGAAAATTTTTAATGAAGAATTCAATTAATTAAAAGCGATAAAATGCAGCTCAGCTTCATTTTATTGATTGCTATTTATTGAATGCACTTTTATGCTGTCCTGTCCGTGTGTATGAGTGTTTACTGTGGCCGTGCATAAAGTCAATATTATTATGGTCAATAGGGGGAAAGGAATACAAAAGAAACGCATTTCATTGCCACAAAAATGCGTACAGAAAATTGCATTCAATTAATTAAACACCCAAAAAGAAACAA
>JBANCX010000141.1:12206-24790 GCA_037040065.1 Dettopsomyia nigrovittata
ACGCAGCAACTTGTAGTACTATTTTATATGAGGAGCTTTTGGAGTGTCAGGATATTACCAGGAGAGAGTACTGAAGTACTGCGTACTAAGTCCTGGCACTGGAACTGATGATTGTCGTGCTACTGATTTGCACGGAAGTCACTTGAATTATTGCTGTCATTTTTGTGCAAACGAATACGCATTTGAATTTAAATTGAATAAGAAAATCGAATCAAAAAATAGAAAGAATCTAAGCCATAGTAATTCAAAGCATTAAAACTATACTACATAATAAACAATCGATCTTTTAATAATTAAAATTGTATTTGTATATTTTGTTACTTAACGTATTAAACAAATACTCTTTTAAAGCAGTTTACAGAAATAATAATAAAGTTAATAACTAACAGATAATTACATAATATCGAATTACGTTAATTTTTATCAGCTAAAAATACTGTTCTGATGGCTTATGTTCTTCTACCCACACATATACAGCCACTTACACCCACTAAGATACACACACACTCATATACAAGTATATTTATATCAGTAATTTAAAGCCAAAAGCTGTTTGCAGCCTATAGTCTCATACATGCGACAGACACCTTCAAACAAATCTGCCAAAATTATATTGACAACTTTTTACATGTTATTTTGCCATGTGTGTGTGTGTCTAAAGGAAGCAATCAATATGAATGGTGAATGGGAAAGTAGGGAAGAGGTAGGCGACACACTGAAGCTTTGATTTATAAGCTTTATTGAAGGACACCAGCGACTGCTGCTTGTTCTTTTTGTTGTCAACGCATGTGAGTCATTAAAGTTGATTGCAAGCAGAGCAAAGAAGAAAATAAAACAAGAAAATAAATAAATATATAAGGAAATAACGAACACTTAGTACTCTTATGGATGTATTAAAAAATTTTTGAAATATAAATTGAACAATAAATATCTTGTAGTACTAATATTATGTAGTATTATCATAATTATTATATGAAAAATAAATATAAATTTAAATTTTCTAATTAAAAATATATATTTCTTTAACACCAATATTAACAAATAAACAAATAAAAATAATAAAATTTGTCAATCAATATTAAACATATATAAAATTCTTCAAAATGGCCTACTTCCAACATATGATAGAGTATTAAACAAGCCTTCAGGTATCTCGAAATTTCCGAAAGGTGTCAACTTGACAAAATTAAAGAAACAACAACAAAAAGAAAAGCCTTCAAACATTTTTGTGGAATTTTGTCAGGATATTTAAGCAGGAATTCGTCAGCTTTAATTTTTTATGCCTCGGCAAAAACAAAAAAAAGTTAAACTTAAAACAAATCAAAAAATAAAAATAAACTTAAAATATAGATAGAAAGACACAGAATACTTAAAGCTTGACCTCTTCATCTGCATCATCGTCATTGTCAGTTGCATTTATCAAAAAATTATAAAAAAAAATGTTTCTTCTTGAAATGCCGTTAACACTTTAACTGAAATGCTAAAATGTTTCCTTGAGCAAAGTGTGATATGCAGACGAAACAGAGACTGGAACAGATAGATAGCTAAAGGGAAAAACTGGTAGATGAATACGTATACAGGTGAAAATTTTCACACTTACATATGTGTTAGTTGGGGGCGGTGCATGAGTTACTGGACAGTTGTCCAGACTGACAAATGTATGTTAAGCATTTACAGGATTTGCAGTTTTATATTTATTTTTTCGTATATCAAGCTTAGTATTTGATAACTTTGGCTTGTGTGTGATTTATTGTTACCATATAATGCCAAAAAATCTGAGAAAAGATTCAAAGTGATAAATCAACTAATTATTAACTTATATTTTTTAAAGCAAAAATTTCCTTTTATTATTCGCATTATTAACTGTCTATAAGACTGCTTCCCTTTAATAATAATAATAATAATTTAATATTTGCAATTATAATGTTCTTTCAAATAATATGTTTCAACAAACTTTTGAAACTCTTATATTTTTTACATTATTCATGCTGTCAACATGCTAAAATAAAAAGATATTCACGAAATTGCATTAAAAATTCATCAGCTTTAAGCACAAGCACTAAAAGGACGAAGAAAATATAAGAAGGAAAAGAAACTTATGAGGCCAGAGATAAATAGAGGGTGGAAAAAAAAGGAAAGACTACAACTAATATTACAACGAGTACTATGCTACTATTCACAAATTCTTTTATTGTTATAACTGAAAGGCAATTAACAATGTGGAAGTATTTTTTATTTATTTCTTTTTTGACCAGCCAATGGACATGGCCTAACAAGGCTTAAAGGCAAAACTTTATATATAGGCTAATGACTAGTTAATGTTGTCTGCGGCTTAAGTGTACAACTTTGTGGTTAGAGAATTTTAGTATTAGATTTCTCAATTAGGCTCAAAGTTTGAGCGGTTTATAGAGACAAAATAGAGAAAAACTAAAAAAAATAATAATATAATAAATATTCGGGTTAAGAAGACTCCCATTTCAAAATATTTATGTGATGCCTCCTTAGGATTCTCAAGGAATTTTCTGTTCTAAAATATTAAGATCTAAACAACTACAGCTTATTTTGTAACTACATTGTATACAATAGTTTCAGTCATCACCTTAAGGCAACTTGTTGTGCAGTCAGCATTTGCAGTATCTTTCATAAATACATACAAAGATACAAATGTATCTAGTTGTGTATTTATTTGTGAATTCAACTAGCCGTAAATGTCTTGGCTCTGTTTCTGTCAGGTAATTGATAATTTCTTTTGTTATTAACATATTGCCACAGGCCATGGGCAATATCAATCCATTTTGGCTTCTAACTACTAAGTAGCTTATTTCACGCCTAAAAGCAGACAGACGGCGTGCAAAATATTCCTTAAGCAGTCGGAACACGTACAACCAGCTGCCAAGAGAACAGAAGAAGCGAGCAAAAAGAAAATAAAATAATCGACTGCTTGTTACACTTTTTTGTTTCTCTCTTTTATTTTGTCTTGCTTTTATTTATTTATTTTTTATTATTTTTATTATTATTTTTGTTGTATACGTATTATATACACGAAGGTCGCTGCTCCTGTCATTTTCTATGATGTGCAGTGTAAACAAGACTGTTTTGTGAATGAGCATGAAAAGAATGAAGAGATGGGTGGGCCTTGGTTAGAGGGCAAAGCTACAGACAGCCACAAGATGATAGCATTTGAGTGCTAGAAGGTTGGCTTTTAACCGAGTGTTGTCACCATTTGCAAAGCAAAATTAAGGAAAAGTCTAATTGTTGTTATTTTTTTTTTGTTTTACAATATAATAATAATAGTAATAATGTAATAGTATTATTTAAAAAATAAATTAATTTAGTACAAAAATAAAGATGAAAGACTTTATTTCTTACATAAGAAATAAAAATTATAGGTGACGAGAAAAATAGCAAAGTTGACAACACTGTCTCAAACACATAGAGAGCTGACATTATGTGCGAGGCACATCATTATAGCAGAACAAAGGACTTGCAACTAAATTGCACTTTAAGCAGCCATTAAACACAGAGCATATGCGGCGTATGTGAAATGTCGCCTGCACTATGTGCTAATTACTTATTTATGTAGCTTAAAATACACCAAAAAAGATGTGAAGATAGATAGAGAGAGAGAGAGAGTGAGTTGAATTGGAAGAATGAGAGACAGCTTTCAAATGCATAGCATAGTTTGCGGCAAGCGAACGACAAATTTCTCAAGTGCATCAATGCAGCACTGAAGTTGTCAACTTGTGAGTCCTTTGGCAGTTGTCAGTTATTTATTTATTTTTTTTTTATTTTTTTTGGTAAGCATTTGGAATTTTGTTTGCCTGTCTGTTTCGGTACCTATTGAGTTTTATACCTACAGATACTCGTATGTACAGATACCTGCCTGTCAGCATCAATCTGTATGTGTATCTGTATCTGCATCTGCATCCCTGGTCATGCTCAACTCAATCAGTTGCCAATTGACCGTGTAATGCGTACCCTCCTCTACTTTTGCCTCAAGTTCCTGCGGTAGTTACGTGAGTCTTTAGCTCAAGTGCCCAGGAATACTTTTCGTAGCACTTAAGTGGATGGCTATACTACACTTAGGTACAACTAGTAGATAGTAATTTAAGTTTTAAATGAGCAAAATAATAAAAAGTTACCTCAACTTTTGCATTAAAGTAAATGATTATAAATATTTTTAAGAACAGTACGCGATTTAGATACGAATTATAATAATTATTGATAGTTTCTCATGAGATACTTTTCCATAAAATAAACTTATATTTCTTGTTGCAGCTGACAGCTTTTGTAAGTTAATCAGCACAAATTGTCTTCATAAATATGATTAAATGTATGTTAATTAAACCAGCAATCCTTCACTTTTCACAAGAGACAATTTTTTATTGAGATATATACTTTGGCAACCATATTGACTGCTGAAATGTGGCAAGGACATCAACAGCTGTATTGAAGCGAATGCACTTTGAGGGATACGTATGTATATAGTGTGTGTGCGTGTGAATATGACTGAATGCCTTGGTAGTTGTCGGATATATGGTAGAGTAACTTAACTGCTGAAATGTGAAAAAGGAAACTCAGCTTATTGCCGTATGCGACTGCCACCTTTTTTTTTCGTATTTCCAGTAGCGATTCAATCATGCAATTAACAATTAACATTGACGATAATTTCTGGCCGCTTGGCTACTTTCGGCCACATGTCGCATACGTACTTCATTTGCCAATGCAAAAGTATATTAAAAGCTTTTCCTGGCATATCCGCCAAAAATACATACATATATACATATAATTTACCTGGCGACTGCTGATTTCCCTACAGGCCCACATTGAGTAATTAAACAGACAATCATATATAGTATATGATTCGTATATGAGTACAATGAATACATACATATAAGTGTGTTCCAATGCCATTCGGCATTCGTGTTTGATAGGTTTGAAGCTGAGTAGCGTACTTGAAAAATGCAAAATATACATTTATGACAGACTTGCTAATGAAAATACATTTTCGTTTACTAATTAAAAAAAATTGTCAACTTCAGAGGGTAGTTTAAATCAATGTTTCGTAAAATTTTCTGTGAAAAGAATAATATAGAACTGCTTGGAATAAGTGAATAAAATCCATTTTAAAGCAATATTTCGTACATTTTCAATGCAACTAAACATTTGTAAATTAGTAGAAACTGGTAAGAAAGTGCTAGTCTTACTACTAGTGAAGAGGAAAAGATAGTTGTGCTCAACATTTGCTACAGACGCTACAAGTGCTACAATTTTATGATGTCCTTCCTAAAATTCCCATTGCTATGCTCAGTTGGAGCTCTGTAACAAGATTGGTCCCGGTATGAACCATCGGGAAAAATGTCCTAGTGTCGGAGCAAGGATCAATCAACCCATCTTGGTTTGAGTCGGGCATTTTCAATAATTATCTGAAACTGAAAAAATACAAAGTAATAATATACATGTAAGCTCTACGATTATTTTTAACTATTCGAAACCATTGAAAATTACTTGCAAATGATATTGTTCGACCAATCGGTACAAACATTTGAAGAGTGTTTACTGAGCAGCAAAACAACAAGAATGGTCTCGAAACTAACGAAGACAGATCCATATATTTCCAAAAAATGTTAACAAAACGAAAGTTAACTATGTCGCGCATGTGTTGTCAATTAATGTTGACAGCTCCATTCTTGTCCTGCCAACTAGTCAATATGGAGTCGATATACTACGTGTCTATATCGCTGATTTGATACAGAAATGTCGCTTTCAACATATTGAATTGCAGAAGATAATAGTTAATTTTCGAGGAACACTGTTGGAGAGCAGCTAACAGAGTTCGTAGAGATTTTTGAGAAAACTCCAAGTCCCATAGAACCATTTATGGGTTCAAGACAAATCAATATGCAAACATAAATTACAGATATAACGCATCCTCTCCATATTATTAACATTTTCATATAAGCTTCTATACATTAATTACATACTATTATACACTTAAAATCGTTTTACCACAATTTTATAACACAATTTTCTACTAAAAATTGTTTATTTATGGAAAACAATAATATTTATTTAATAAATTGTAACGTTTAGTGCTTAAAAAATATATTTTGATTTATTTCTCAGTTAATTAGCAAATTAAATAAAATTGAATGTCACCAACTTCAATGACGCATTTCATTCAATTCAATTTAATTCATTTCAATACGACTCCAACAATTTTTCTGTACTAAAATGTAACTGACAAATCATTTCAACTATTTTTTTATAAAGCTTTTTTTAGCCTTTCATTTCTTTCTTTTTTTTTTTGGTTTGTTAGCTGCAAAGTCAATTAGTGTAATTAATATGACTTCACGCCTCTCTAACTCACATTCCCAGAGATAGTGCCCATTTATCAGTCAGCCAAAGCAAAAAAAAAGGAATGTTAAAAAAAAAATCATTTTTGCATTGCTTTATATATTTTTCAATTTTTTTATCTTTGTATTTTGTCTGTTACTGTCCTGTGTGTGGCACAAAACTTCAAAAGCCACAAAAATGTTGCCACTCCTCCACTGATTGCATAGTCCTCACAACCGATGATTTGTTGGTAGTTGGTTGAAATTTTTCACTTTTTGCCGTGACATATGAAAGCTTGCTCTGATTTCCATTGCATCACAAAAGTTGAAGCTGTTCGAATTTTCCAAGCAAAATTTAATACTGCTATTGCGCATACGCCATGTGTCGCAAAAGAAAAAGTTCTTTAAGATGCTGACATTTTTAGCTCTTCAGTTGATTTACTTGGCTCTTGAGGTGGCAACACTACTTTGAGCCACTGTCAACCAAGCACCAATAAGTGGATTAGCTTTTAAGTTGAATGGCTTATGGGAAAAAGTGGAGAATAAGAGTGAGACTGAGAGTGAGCGTGAGCGTGAGAGAGGTATAGACATACAACACGCCGCATGCGGTAAATAAGCCAAAGCTACCAAAAGCCGTCAATGAGAACGACATGCTTTTACTACACTCAAAGAAAAAGCTTTGTTGTAATTTGATAGGCATACACAAGTATATTAAAGACAGACCCAAAATGAAAAAAGTTTTAAATAAAATATTATTTAATATAATTCAAATTAACTATATTTCTGCTTCATACAGCAAAAAAATAAATTAAAATAAATAAAAATTTTTGTTTTAAATATTAATAATTAATAATAATTCAATATTAAACCAATTAAATATGCTCAATGATTAAATGTTATATTGCAAACTTATTTAAATAAAAAATGAAGATATTCAAATTCAAATTACAATTTTTCTCTTAGTGTAGAGAGCTAACAATGGATGGCTGAAGTGAGGAAGAGACAGAGAGCAGGAGTGTTAAGCACTGCTAAGCGTCAAATGTGTCTCGGCTAATGTGTGCTTTATTGGATTTATTGTTTCACACCAACTTAGTAAACAAAGTCAAAAGCAAAACGAGAGATGTCTGAGAATTTATTTATTTTTGTATTTTTTTTTTATTTTTAATTTCCTTATTAAGTTACATGACACGCAGACAGACGGACAGATAGACACAAAGACAGTAAGGCACTCAATTAAACATTCAGACATTCAGTCCAAGTCAAGTCATTGGGCAGCAAGTTAGGGAAAAAGTTGTTATTTTGTTCATACTCTCTCTTAAAGAACTTCCCGTTTTTTGCTGTTGTTTTGTGTCTGTGATTTGCTCAATAAATTATGCAAATTTGTTGAAGTCCGCTTGATTTGATGTTTTGTTAAGCGTAAATATTCAAAATAGCTTCAGTTGAAGAACTGACAAGTTGAAGTAGTACTCAAAATTTTGTTGCTCAATTAAAGTTGCAAAAAATAATAATTGTACAGAAAATAAAGCACTTTTAATAAGGAAATTCAATTCTAAAGTTTGAATACAATTATTAGCTGGTTTATGCTTTCTGGTTCTTAAAGTTCAAAAAGGGAACTTATTTATGTTGGAGATTGACGGTATTTTAATAAATCTTCAAAAATCATATTAAACTGGGAACTGACTACATAAACAATATAAATTTAAGAAATTATCGTCAAAAATCAAGAAATTAATTAAGAAAAATGAATTTTTTCTGCTTTAAAATTAAGTAATAATAATTATTGCAATTTAAAGTTACCTATAACATTTCCTTTTACTCTTAAAATTGCTTCGCAATTTGCTGTAGTTACATGATTTTCCGCTGTTAGCCGAGCACACAAAGCGTACCTAAAAACTCATATTAGAAGCTCTGTAGAATAGCTTATTATGCATGCAAAGAGCTACAGCTAGCTAGCTATATATTTTCTACTTCATACTTTTCATGTGTCAAGTCAATTTTAGGTTGACCTCAGTTTCTCTCTTTTTGTGTTGAGTACATCATTATGCAGTCTCACAGGCTAACAGTATCCCAGTTTGCCAGTCTAATTGCAATACAGCTGAAAATTCAAATTGGCACAAACATAAATACTTAATGCGAAAAGCTAGCAATACATGTTCCTTTTCCTTTGCTCTTTCTCTACTTTCTGCTGCTGCTGCTGCTGCTGTTGCTGTTGCTGCTTTGTCTTCTTACTTTGCCAATTTGAATGAATGCCAAGAAAGAAAGAAAGCAAAAAACAGTCCCCAACAAAAATTAAGCATCTTAAAAATTTCATAATTTGTCTTGTCATTAAGAGTACTGCAGAGCCTGTCGCTCGCTTCTCTCCGAAGAATTTCTGAGACAATTTCTGTCACTCGTAAATTCTCATGGCGGCAACGAGCCGCCATCGCATCCTTATTTCTTATTCCTTGATATGTTGCCAAGTGGCAGTCATTGGCTTCGGAGTTGGCTTTTGCATTTAGTTTAACAATTCGCAGATTTACTGCGAATAACCGAAACCAGAAACCGCGTCACACAATTTATGCATGTCGCAGATTTGAACAATTTTCCATTTTCCTTCAGTTTCTCTTTTTTTTACTCTCTGCTTTTTTTTTATTTGTTGTAGTCTTGTTGGCGCCACTAAATGACACCAATGACGCAATGGACTCATATCTCATGAGCTGCAGACCAATGACAGAAATTAAAATAAGTACAAGAGTTCAAACTTTATACGAAAAACTCAAACTTTTTAACTTTTTAAATAGTGACTTACTAAACTTGTAAATAATAATAAATACTTTTAAAATAACTAATCAATTTATGGCAGATTTTAACTTAAATAATGAAAACTTTTTAATAATAATTATTGTAAAATCAAATTTGTTAGACGCTTTTAATTCCATTTATGAATTAATTAATAGCATTTTAACTTGAAAATAATATAATATTATTAACTAACTGACTTTTGTTGGTCACTTGGCTTGGTTTATTGATTAGGCCAACTAACATTGGCTGTAAGCAGTCAAGCATTGTGTTGATTTATGCTTAATGCGGCTCTAATAATTTACTAGCAATCCAAGGCTAACACAGGGTTAACTATATATGTATACGTGCTTTCATCGTGTTTTTAAATGCGCCAATGAACTGAGCTCAACATTTTCCGACTAGCGTTTAAATTATGCAAGTTAATTTGCAGCTGGCTGAAAATGATGACAAGAAATTCCCGTATACACATATATATACATACATATATATATTTAGTTCAGCCAACTGGCCCTGAGTCGACTTGACTTGGCCTGGCCCGAGAAAGGGACACACAGGCAAGCAAGCAGCCCCAACAAGAGTTATTTTCTGCAGACCGGAAGTGAAGTCGACATAAATTGCGGCTAGAAGTGACGCCTGCTGCCCCGGGGCACACACATATTCCTTCCAATCCTCTCTGGCAACTGAACTTTGCTTTATTTAATACAAACAGCAGCCTTTAAGCCAGCTGCATGCATACTTGTGACTTGTGTAGGTGTGTAGAGGAAAAGCCTCGTCTGCATTTTTCTGCTAAAGAAAAAAAATTCAGATTGTTTGCTGTCGACAACGCAGCCATGTGTTTAGATTTCTTTTTTTCTCCCTTATTATTTTTTTGTATTTATTTTCCTTATGCGAACTGCTGTGTGGAGTGACAGCAAAATGTTGTCGTTATGGCCTCAATAGATTAACGCATTTTCATTTAAAACTAACAGTGACTATCAATTGAATGTGCATGTGGGCAAATGAAAGTTGAAAACGAAACTACTTCACATTAAAACATAATTATTCTACACTAGAAATTCCATTTCGATAAAAATGTTATATTTATTTCTTAATTTATTTATTTCAAATAAATTCAATAATAATAATAAAATTTATTATTTATTTTAATATGTTAAATACATAAATAATAAATAAATATTGAAAAAATTTATTATAATATTTTAATTTGTCAATTATTTTGATTAAAACATTCGGGACCCTGTTTATGTCCTGATATCCTTTCTCGCTGACAAAAAATAAATATTGAGCTGCTAGCCGCAACAAAACAAAACCACTAAAGTCAACCTTCAGGCACATGCAAAGGATTATGCTCAACTACTGTATATAGTTAGAACAGGACTGAAATTGATTGCCAGGTGAAAGCGCCAAAGGCGATCCTTGAGTGGTTTTAAAAGTTGCGGGTTAGCCCGTCGCTATCGACAGCAAACACAAATTGATTTTACTCGAATTCTAGTAGTATACTAGTATACTCGTTTATATACACTTGTAGTTAGCAAAAGTGAACAGCATAGCAAGCCTTAAAGAGCAAAGCATTGCTGTTTTCATATCCCAAAGCAATTGATAGAGAGTCCTCATTTTCGTACAATGTTGAAAATACACGACTTTCCCCCACCACATCGCCATGATAAAAAGAAGATTTACAGGTCTTATTTATCACCTGCAATCGCTGCATATATTATTGAGACTAACAAATAATCGATCTGCGTCAAAAAATGTTGGATACCAAAATCAAAAATCACTAACAGCAGAGAGAAGACCATGTACTCCATGCGTTTGGCGATTAGTTGTTACTATTATAATAAAATTGATTTATATATTTAATTTTTAAAAGGCATCATAATTTGTTTTTTCTGCCATTTTTGATATCGTGTTACTCTATTATGCTTTTTGCCAATGAGTTGACCAGAAAAGTATAAAAGCTGCTGTTGTTGTCAGCTAGCTTGTTGTGGGGAAGAAAATATAAATATTTAAGTAAATTACACTATGCTACAGGCCCAAAACTGCAATGTTGGTGAAATAATAAAGCTGTTTCACCCATTAAAATTTAATTTAAATTTTCTAAAGAGTTTATTTATTAACTTGGTTATACAATTGATATTTATTTAATTTTTAATAGTTTGACGTCTGTGTTACCCAATCGTGCAACCAAGGAGTAGCTACGACAGGTGTCTAAGAACATGTCTCAGCATTCGCAAAATGAGCGAGACTTTTAAACATTAGGTTCAAAAAACATATTGTCTGCTGTGAGTATTGGAGAAGAAACCGTCCAACAGATCATCTCGGTCAAATATCTCAAAGTCATCCTAAATACGCGGTTGTTGACTGTAGATGGATATAATATATTTATACCATTGATAATATTTACTTCGAAATAATTATAATAAAATTAAATAATTATTGTAAAAATGTATGTTCCATTATATTGTATAGTATTATGTTAATGCATAAAAATATAAGTTTTGTACCAGAACTATCAGTTGTTATATGTTTTTTTAGATAATGAAACAGCCAACTCCAGGGGCTTAAGTCATTCTGGCTTCCACAGCTGCAAGAAACAGCAAATAACAAACAATCCAAAGTTGTTGTCATGTTTTTTTTTGGTTCTTCTGTTTTTTGTTTGTGGTCGTTTTCATTTCATTTACAGTTACAGTTAAAGTCGCAACAACAACAACAAGAACAACAGGAGAGCTACTTGATTTCCCCAGGTGCCAAAATGGGTAACCATAAGCACATGCCCCCATAAGCACCCGCCCACATGAGCCCATATTTTTGTTTTTTGGTATTTTCATATTTTTCTGGCTGACCATTTGCCAGTGTCTTCCGGAACATCCTAACAAGTGTTGTTACCTGTATGCTTCTGTTGCCAGTGTTGTCTACTGGTTTTTCAAATGCATGCAGCTGATTTGGATAGTTCTTGGGCGTATTTGTGGTAACATAGCTGCAGCTTTAGATGCCAATAGCATCAGATACATTAGTGCATGTGTGCGTGTGGCACGCTTTTTGATGCAAAACTAGATTTGTTTATTGCCCGCATTGTCTATGCATAATTTTAGTTAACACAACTTGCCAGTTTCAATCATAACTTTAGTTAACTTTTATTAAATGTAGGCAAGTGAAAATTGTTTATGTGGATGTGTATTAACACATAAAAACAAAAAGAAATAGAAAAAGACTTTATGCAGCAACAAACTAAGGTTTAAGTGATGACCATCTCCCGCTTCTATTGCAGCTAGATGAAGACGCAGAATTTTGCAAAGGAGCTTCTAATATACTACCACCATACGTATTAAGGCTTTCAAGGCGCATATGCATATGCGCAATGCTGTCGATCTTAACGTTTCCATCGACACTTGCATCGAGCTGGAGGATTTTGTTTAATGAAATATGTAATTAATTTTGTAATACTCAACTGAGAAAAAATTATATAAA
>JBANCX010000142.1:7397-21661 GCA_037040065.1 Dettopsomyia nigrovittata
CATTTTTACCGTCGATCCGCATTATTTTCACCTAATCCGACAAAAAAAAAAATGGGAAACGGAATGGAAAACTCAACAAAAAATGATTTAATTTATTGTAACTGATGTTGCTTAATTAACTTAACCAATTGCCGTTTTACAACACTAATTAAATAAATTTGCTGACATTTTGTTATATAGTATAATAGCCAGTGTTGCATAACGCATTAACAACTTGGAACACTTTAAATATGTATCGATAGCCAAGAAAATTCTTTCTTTTCAAAACGAATTATGTGAGTTACATGCACTTTACAACACTGTAAACAGTAAAATTCTATTTAAAGTCTTATAAAAGTATGTTACAAAATAATGTTGATGACATTTTATTGCATTTCATATATTTAACAGCCAGTTTATCAGTGTTGTACAATGTCGCAAGCAGAAACATTTACTTTTCATATTTATCGATACTTTTATGATTTATCGATAGTGCTTGGAACACTTTAAGTATACAACGAAAGCCAATAAAATACTTTTAAAAGGTTTACATGAGCTTTACAACACTGAATACATCTGCAAAAAAAGAGAAAAACAATAATATTGCCGCCATTTTGTTGCATTCATTAACAACTATTTATCGATACTTTTTTATATATGTATGACACACAGTTAATCAGTGTTGCAAATATCTTCTCATATATTTATCGATAGTGTATGAAGTATTATATATCGATAGTTTATGCAATACTTTTGAAAATGTTTATTGTAAAACTCATACAGTGCTTTACAACACTGTTAACATGTGCAAAGAGAAAAACAATTCGATTCGAAGTCCCATTAAAGTATTATAAAATAGTGTTGCTGCCATTTCGATGAATTTCATAAATATTATTCCATCGATAGTGCTTGCAACACTATCCAATAAGTATCGATAGTTTTGTTACAGTCGCGTGCGTTATACAACACACAATGTATAGTCGCAGTGCAAGCAAACCCTTAAAATAATAATTCATTCAAAATGATGAAGCATCAAATTGGCAAATTATACAACACTAAACATATTTATATCGAAAAAAATCATTTATATAGTAATCGGTTGTATACATATATGTGCTTATACATACATATATTTTCATGTCACAAAGTAGGTAACTCGTAATTCTAAATTAAATCCAAAAAAAAAATAAAAAAAATATAAAAAAAAACTCTAAAAGAATATATATATAATTATCTATATATAGAAAATATAACCTAAAAATACATACATACATACATATATACAATACACGGCAATAAGGAAAATGTCGAGAAACTCAATGATAATATTGGCTGTTGGCGCGGCGGGAGCTTTACTGCTCGGCTATTGCATATATTATGATCGAAAACGTCGAGCGGATCCCGAGTACAAGCGTAAGGTACGCGAACGTCGCCAGAAGCGTCTTTATCGTTATGGTCTACCCATAGCCATGTCTATCGAGAATAATAATAATAATAATAATCAAAATGATTCCGAAAGTGACGACAGTTATGACATGAAGGATCATGAAATTATCCAGCATTATTTCCAGAATGAGGTTAAATTGGGTGAGGAGCTGTTTCGGCAGGGAAAACTGGATGAATGGCTGGTTCATTTGGCCAATGCCATAATGTTATGTTCCCAACCGGTTGCATTACTTGAGGCCATGAAGGTTGCATTACCGGAACGTATATTTAATATGTTGATGACAAAGCTACCGGATGTACAGACTCAAACGAATTTGATCCAGACTTTGGGCGTGGACTTACCATTGGATTAATGTTTTATTTGAAAAATAAATAATAATAATAATAATAAAACCTTTCCCATAAAACACATAAACATAAACCAAATGAAACCATTCAAAAAAGAAATTTATAGTTTCGCTAACTGCTAACTGACCGATGAACCATCTATTTGAACTGAAATAGGAAACCAGAGATAATAAAAATAGTTGAGCGACGAACTACAAAAACAAAAAAACAAAATTTTTTTAAATTTTCTTCATTTATTCAAACTACAAACGATCGATGAGTCTGAAAAATGTTTCTTTTTTCCCCATTTTGGGTTGGAATCTGGCGAAAATAAAAGTTGCTTTTACCATATTCTAGGCTGTAATCGATGACTTTATTTAGTTTGGTTTTTTTCAGTTAATTGATCTTTATGTGTTATAAACTTCAGCTGAATGAGTCAAATTTTTTGTATTGTAGAAGAGTCAAGTGGTTCATTTTTTGTTTTTTGTTTTTGTTTTTACTGGTTCAATGTGGAATTTGTGTTTTTCTTTTAGTTTTGCATGAGATTACTGAAACCCTGCAGTTCCTGCAATTTCATGCTCAATGGCATAAACACATCCTCCGGCAATGATTCTTGTAATGTTTGAAGAACTGGCCCCGGCTGGGCGCACATCATAATCGCATGAGCCAAATGGGTAAGACCCTCAGACATATTACCCTGGACAATCAATTGTTCGCCCAATTTGATTTCATTGAGAAAGCAACGCTCCAAGGATGTATGATCGGTTGGATCGAATATTGGTTCCTCCATTTGACTCTGTCGACGTTTATGTACTCTTTTCTTGTACTCCGGATCGGAGCGGCGCTTCTGATCAAAATAGATGCAATAGCTAAGAATAATAGCGCCAACTGTACCCGCAGTTAGTCCAAGTAAAGATTTATACGACATCTCTTACGTCCTAATTATGTTATTATTATTTTAATTATAATGTCTATATGTACTATATGTATGTATGTACTACCAACTTGAACCAAAACTTCAGTATTATTTCAATTATTATTTTCGATACATTAAATTCTTAATATATTTTTCTGGTTTTTTTTTTTTTTTTGTCTTATTTTTAACAAGAAATTTATTAATTTTATAAATATTTTGTTTGCTCTATTATCATTATACGAAATTTTCACGTCAACCTGGAATTTTTTCCTTTTTTTTTTTGGCATTACGAAGTATAAATCATGGCATTATTATGTATTATAATAATAATCAGAACAAAAATATTGAAATTTAACGGAAATTCGAATAAAAACTAAAAACTTTTTCTAGAATCTGATGAAGATTTATCAATATTAAAGCATTATTAGCAGAAACTATGTGAAACTTATCGATAATAACGACTTATCGATATTATTATCGATAAATATATGCAATTTATCGGAAATTCGAATAAAAACTTAACTAAACTTGATGAATCTGTTGAAGAATTATCGATATTATTATCGATAAATATATGTTATTTATCGGATATTCTAATAAAAACTTAACTAAACTTGATGAATCTAATAGAGATTTATCGATATTCAAGCATTTTTATCAGAAAATAAATGAAATTTATCGGAATCATAGAATCTGTGAAAGATTTATCGATATTAAAGCATTTTTATCGGAAAATATATGAAATTGATCGGAAATTTGATTATTAACTCAACTTAATTTATAGAATCTGATGAAAACTTATCGATATTTAAGGATTATTTTATAAATCAATCATTGAAATTAACAATTTTTATTCAAATTTTACAAGATTTGATCATTTTTCATAGTAGTCCGAACAAGTTTTCTTAAATAAATTCACTCAATAATCAGTTATCGAATAGAAAACTCTTCTTTTTTTTCTTTTAATTAATTAATGAAAATATTTTAAGCAAATTAAACAATAAATTAATTAAAGTCTGGACTCTATAACCAAAGACAATCTTAACTAAACAAACCTCATTTTCTTCTACTTTTCCGTTTCATTTCAGGTAATTTTTGAATGAAAACACTTGCTGTTGCTGCTCTGGTTGTGTGTATTATGCCCAGTGTGACCATCTTAAAGTAAAATGTTACAATTTTGTTCTTGTTCTTGCCGTGAACTTTAATGAAATTTGATGCGCCAAAAGGAAAGAAAGAAGAAAACTTGTGAATGGGTGTCGTACCATATGGATAGGTAGGTGTCGTCGTGTGTGTGTGTGTGTATGTGTGTGTGTGTGGGATGTATTATTATTATTTTTTTTGGATGGGCGTGACTGTTTGCCATGGCATAGTGAGCCCCAATGAGCATATGCATATTTCATAAGACCTTTTTTTTATGTTTCTTCTTCTCAAGTTATGTTAAAAAAAAAAAATTTTTTTTTTTTACTACTCGTCGTAGAGCTTCGTATACCGCTGGCCCATAAAAGAACTTCAGCAAACTGTATAACATGCAGATGAAGTTGAAGAAGCAGAAAGCATAAGAACAACAACATCAACAATAGAGAGAAAATGGAGGAAATTTGTGATGTGGCCATAACGAAATTTTTGCTGCCATTTTCGTTTGTTGAAAATGGTTCCTTTCCTTTGCTTTACTTCTTTTTTTTTCCTACCGTAATTTGTCGGTGATTCATTTTTCTGTTCCTCATTTTCCAACCATTCGCATAGTTGTAAAATGTCAGTGTTTTCCTCACCATTTCCCTAGCAGCTTATATACATACATACATACATACATAGTTGCAGGTTGCTCCCCCCCCAACAGTCTCTTCCTTATAAGGCCGTAACGCCGCCCTTTCTATTAAATATTTCTTTACACTATTCCGGGAGCCTTACTGCCACTTGTCATAGCCCTAGGGTAACATTAAGTGCAAACACGATACAAAAAAAAAAAAAGCTAAAAATTTTTTTAAAACAACACAACGAAGCTTTAATACACTTCGTTTGCAGCGCAACATGAAAATACAAAAGAGAAAACAAAATTCTTTTTTATTTGATTCACTTAAATTTAATTTTTAATTCATTTCTTTTAAATTCGAGCTTTTTTAAAGCTAATTTTATTTCTATTTATGTAATTTTTTAAACATATCAAAATCTGTTCCTAAATTGTGATAATCTAAATAATTTTGAATATTTTTAACTAAGAAAATTTTATTAAATCTTTTTTAAGTTGTTATATCTTAAATATGAAAAAGATCCATTTGCCCTTTTCCATTTTTCTCAATGCTAAATTTCAATATTTTAAGTCCTTGAAAATTATTAAACTACTTTTTTAAACACTTTTCATAAAAACCTTTTTAAATCACATCTAAATCTTTTCTAAGTTGTGTTATCCTAAATCTGGAAATCCTTTTTTTTTTGTTGTTGTTATATCCTAAATCTTAAAACGATCCGTTTTGCGATCTTTCTATTACTTGATTTCATTATTTTCAGCTTAACATAATTATTAAACTACTTTTCAAAACACTTTTCTTCAATAACTTTGTAAGTTTTATCAAAATCTTTTCTAAATTGTGTTCTCCTAAATCACAAAACGATCCTTTTTTCCATTTTTTAGATTATTTAACTAATTTTTCTTATATAAATCATTTCAAAATCTTTGCTTTCTTTTTCTTTCCCAAATCATAAATCGATCCTTTTCCCCTTTCTTCTTATTTCTCTAATGCTTGATCCTCTACATTTGTATCTATTTCACTTAATTCAAGCCACAAATCGAACATAATTCGAGTGTTTTTTGTTTTCTGTTTTATTCGAACTGATTTGATAAAGTTTCCGACATTTGTTCCTAACATGTGTTCTACCTTCTAGCTACATTTCTGGTCTATGTCACCAAACAGCGATTTTTCATTTTTTCGCTTTGTTTTTTGTGTTTTTTTCTTTGTTTTTTTTTTGCAGTGTACACAAATATCGCGTGCTTTTAATTTTGTTGTTAAAATTTTGTTTCCTTCTTCACAATTTTTTTTTTAATTTTTTTTTAGTTTTTTTTTTTTTTACCCGCATGCGATGCGATTCAAGCGTAAAACAAGCGTTGACAACAGCAACAACAACAAGAGTTAAAGGTAAACTAAGGTGTGTGTGTGTGAGTGTGTGTGTGTGTGTGTGCGGTGCAAATAGCATAAAAACGTGGCGTATGAGTGATACAAGTGTAAATTTGTTGAAGTGCTCGCAAAGAACAAAACACAACAAAAAAAATGAAGAAGAAAAAACATTTTCCAAATAAAGTTCATTGTACGTATGCAAAGATGTCTGACCGACAGATGCCCTGGAAAACGAGTTTCCATTTAATAATTGTATATAAAATTTTAGTTGATCTAACTTAAGGACTCTTTCTCCTAATTAAAAAATATTCCAATTTAAATAAAATTGTTAAAAATGTTATTTTTCTCTGTAATTTAATAAATATTTTAACTTTTTTTCTAATTAATAAAATTTATATCAATTTAGATATTTTATTTTTTCGATAAAATAAAAGAAAATTGCAACAAAATCAAAGAATTTGTCTTAAATACAGTCAGGACCTATAATCTATCCAAAAATATTAACTTTTCCTTAATTAATTCCTAAATAAATTCTCTTTATTCTGTTTCCATTCCGTTTTAACTCTTAATATTATTCAAGTTGACTTTGATTATATGAAAAAAATGTTATTTATAATAAAAAATAAAAATTTTATTCATTTTTAATTTATTTTCTTTTATTTAAGTTTATAATTGAAAACAATTCCATGAAGCTTTGCCGTGCTTTGTAAAAGTTTAGGTTAATGAGAACATTTGTTGACTTACTCTTGCTATTATATTACAGGGTATAATAAAAAGCAAAAAGTAACAATTGCTCGCACACACACATAAACAAGCAAATCTAATGTACGTGTGTTTGTGTGTTGCCTGCATGGGACACGTGTGAGCGGACTGTGAGTGCAACTCATGTATTTATGAAGTGTCAACAGCTTCGTCATGATGCATGCTACCTTAAGCTATCTGCTTGCGACGCGCACTACAACAGCTCAGGTGTCTGTCTGTGTGTGTGTGTGTGTGTATGTGTGTTGTATAACGCTTGTCACAAGAATTTCTTTTTTTTTTTGTATTTTTTTAACATTTTTTTGTTGTTTTTCTTTTTTAGAGGAGAGAGAGAGTTTTGTCTGATGCGGCAGCTTAATAGGTATTTATGTTAACTTCTCTCAGTTGTTTTTGTCTTTGAATGCGGTCGCTTTAATCCGTCAGCTTGCTGGTAATTAGACGACATTTGCCAAAAGATTTACCAACACTGGACCAAAAAAACATGTCTTTTTGAGGTTAGTTATGAATACTAATGAAAATATGCAGAGAAAGTATCTAAAATCATGTGAAAAGCTCATGGAGTATAGTACGTGTCACACATTAAGTAACGTTGCGCATCAGTCAATTGACCGGTAGGTGGCGCTTTCATAGCTTGGGACTCGCGCGAAACAATCCTCAGCTTGGCGTCGTCAAGCCACTTGAATGTGAAGAAAACTAAAAAATTGTATTTTGTTTACAATTTAAAGATAAATTTATATTAAACTCCGAGACAAGTTAATAAACTCAAGCCAAATAGTATACTTAATAATAATCCACAAGTAAATAGTAAATATAAAAAATACTAAGAAAATACTACAAAAAAAAATACCAAATGTTTGTAATTGTATTTGGAAACTCAAGCAGAGCAACTGCAAGTCGCATGTCAAACTGAAATTTCAACTATGCACATTCCTTGAGCGTGTTGCAACTCAATTTAAAATGTTGGCAAGACCGTGAAGAAGAAGCAGCAGCAACATCAACAGCAGGAGAAGAGAAAGAAAGGCTCTAAAAACAGACAGAAGCATAACAAGAAAACATGAAAGCAACAACAACAAAATGCCCAACAGTCGTCAGTTGTGGTGAAAAAATAAAAATTGTGTTTCTATGTCAAGCATAAATTTGAGCCTTTACACGGTAGCTCTCTGATGAAGACGAACGATTATGCGAGAACGGACAGACGGACAGACGAACAACACGGACGGACAACAACAGCATGAGAATGGTGAACTATGAGACAGCCGCGAGAATTTTGCTTGTTGACACCGTCAAGGGGAGTTGCACTTGAATGAATGCGCCGTGCCCCTTCCGAAAAATATATGGGGCACTTACTTGGATCATTTCGTTGGTTCGTAATGCAAATAAATTATACGGAAATAATTTCATTTAGTTTGTGCAACCAACAAATGCAGCAGCTGCTAAGAAAATAATGAATCCTTTTTGGGTTTCCTTAGCTCGTTGCGCCACAAAATTATCATTTCAGAATTCTTACGATGATAGCATTTAAATAAAATGCCTCTAATAGCTTTACCTTAGCATACCTTAATGCAAAGCATCTTTTCGCTTGTGCAACTCAAGTGTTTTTCACTTGAAACCTTTGATTACTTACTTTGACAGCCATTCAACGTGCTTCAAGGTTGCAAGTTGTTAGACATTATTTACTACAGCGAAGTTGCAACACTTTGAGTTCTCTTTTTTTTCGCTCAAGAGTCTCAGTTAAGAGCTAGCTAGCTAGCTAGCTACCTAAAGACGAAGAAATGCAAACAACAAGAATTTATTCAAATATAGATACTGTGAATAAAGGACTAAAGGTGTGTCTGACTCTCACTCTCTTTCTCTCTCGCTGTGGGTCTTATCCTTGAAAAAATAATCCGCTCTTTGAGTCTCAATTATGTATTTACTATGAATTTTCTACACAGGATTTTCTTTTTTCCCTTCTTATACACTTTCCTCCATGTTTTCCATGTCTATTTCATACATTAATTATATCTTTCGGTTTTTTAGCATAAGTTAGATTAGGTAGGAGACGGTTTGATTCGAATTGTGCGTATAACATGCATTACATAATGCATTACATCTGCATTACTTTGTTATCAGTACGTCCATCTATAAGTATGGCGCCCACAATCTGCATTACTTGTAATAGAGAAAGTAAGTAACGAATTCTCTTTTGCAAACACTCAAACAGAAGTGCTCTTAATGTCTCTCATTACTTTTCCAGCAGCAGTAATGCAGATTTTCCTCTGACTAACTTTGTTCTTCGACCTTAGCGTACGTACATAGTGCACGCTGAAGCGAAGCTGAAAACGAAGCAAACGGTGAAGAAGAAAAACAGTGCAAAGGCAAATATACGAAGCTGCTTGCAACTGCTCATAGTGCGCGCTAAAGCGAAGCTGTACCCGAAGCCGCAAGACATGCGTTTACTTATAATTTTGAAGCGAAGTCAGCTGTTGTTAATGTCAGTTTTTCTTTATCTGCATCTTTTCTTTGTTTTTCCAAGCAAAACAGCTGCAATTTCGGCTTGCACTATTAACAACCATCAGCTTGATAGCAAAGCAACAAACTTAGCTTCAGCTTCGCCTTTGGCTTCTGCTTCGCCTTTGGCTTCTGCTTCGCCTTTGGCTTCTGCTTCGCCTTTAGCTTCTGCTTTGCCTTCAGCTTCTGCTTCGTCTTCAGCTTCGCTTTAGCGTGCACGATGATCGTCACCTAACTCTACAAAATTATTTACTTTCTTCTTGTCAATCACTTAACTAACGCTATTCGCTTTATGTTCTTCTAGTTTTCTACAAACTTGATTTCATATACTGTTAGCTCTTCACTTTATCACTCACTCACTCAAGCAACTACGTAGTTCGTTGCTTCTTTGCGCTTGTCATTTGTTTGTTTTTTGCAGTTTTTTCACCTACGCCTGAATGCTCGTTGCAACACTCGCATAAAGTTTCAGTTCAAAGTACTGCTAACAAGCACTTTAAGCCGTTGCACAACACTAAAATCTCTTGTTTTGTTGCAGTCCATTTGAATGTTTCACTCTCGAGCATCTGCCCAGGCACTTGAACAAACTTTTCTTGTTTTTCGGTGGAGTTTATTTATTTTTGTTTTTGTTTTTGTTTTTGTTTTTTGTCGAAATTCAATAAAATCAACCGAAATTGGTAGTCAATAGTGGCAGATGTACATAGTATATAGTATTTTCTATAGGTAGTAGTACTATGTGTACGTGTGCTCTACATATATAGTGGTTGGCTTTACTACAAACTGGGCCAACAAAATATATATAAATATATATCGGTCTTCCCTTTGGAGAAAACCGCAATGTAGCCGACGCTGACGCCGCCGCCGCACGGGTTGCCTTAAATTGTTTTCCGAACAAATTCCATCTTTCGGTTTTTCTTTTTTTTTTTTTTGCAGAGTGAGAGCGGAGACTTGCACACACACATTTTACAACTCAGCTAAAGTGCTTAATTACACACAGATACACACACACACACACATACCCTATAGAAGAAGCAGATTGCCACGAGGCGTTAACAATGCCAAACAATATGAAATGTTCCAAAAAAAAAAAAGACTTCATAGAACATGTTTGACTCAGAGATACCCTGTACAGAACTGTATCTTTTGAAAATATATATTTTCAATCAATTGCTTGTCCTCAAATCTAACCTAAATCTGATCTAAACAAAGTCAAACGCGATCTTAGTAATTCTAAGTACAAAATATATTCATGAATCAAGCACAAAATGTTCTGAAAATTGGAAAGGGAATTACGTATAAAAGTCAAAATTCAATTAAAAAAACATTAAATTAAATAGAAAACTTTAAAATAATAAAATATGAATAATTCAGGATATTTTTGCAATTATTTTTGTATTTTTCATTATTTTTCTAGTTGTATTTGATCAAGTTTTAATGTCCTGACTTTTTATTTATTTATTTTTAATGAAATTTCATAAAACTTAAGATTTTTTTTTGAACAATATTCAAAATTTTTTAATGACCGAATACAAAATTGTATAAATTCCAATAGTTTCGATATAATTCAAAAGGATCTGACAGAAAGACTTTACTGAACTAACCTAAAATAAAGAGACAAAATTTTGAGATGAGAACAATTAAAATTGGTAGAAAAATGTAGGACTCAGGTCAAGAATACATATGTATGTATGTTTGTAGATAAATATCTCTGACTGTCATACCCTATCTATTAAAAATTCTGCAATATGTTGTAGGGTATAATAGAAAACGAGACTCAAATAAATTTATATTTTGTATTGTATTGTATTGTACTATTGTAATACAACTAGTAGCTACAAAATCAAAACCACAACAACTATAAAACTTGGTAACCACATCCACAACCCGTCGACATCCCCATATCCACATTCACCCATTTCATAGACTCAACCCTCATTTGGGTGGTTTTTTCCCCCACATTTTTTCATAGTATTTAGCTGGCCATTAGTCTTAATGACTGGCAAGAGCTAGAGCCAAACAAATAGTAACATAGTCAAGGCCTGAATGAGTTGTACAAAAGTCCAACGAAACTATTTAGCTCTTGCAAGTGTCTGTAAGTGTTTCAAGTGCCCTGAAAGTAGATGGGAACTATAAGATGGTGGTTACCACCTACAAAATGGCGACAAAGTATGTTTAAGAACAAAAAGAAAATGGAAGCAACGAGTAGTACAGTTTCAGTTTCAGTTTCAGTTTCTTGTTTTTTATGTTTTTCGATGCATTGTCTCCATTTAACTGTCTGTCGTAACAAATCAGGTTTATGCCAGCTACAAAATCATGATAAACATAAAAGATGAAACAAACATGTGTCTTCGGTATTAACATTAGCTACAAAAATTTTTGATTAAGAACTTTACTCTTGCAATTGTATTATTTATGGAGCTGACTCTTAAGCGTTTTATCTACGAGATGGACTAGAAAATGTTGTACAAAAGAAGGTTCTTATTTTTAGTGCTTTTCTATAGGAAATCTAGTAAATCGTAGAGTCTAGAGCGCAAGGAGAACTGAGAGAAATAATCTCATAAGAGGAAGGAATTTTATTTTCCTATAGGAAATCTAGTAAATCGTAGATCTAGATAATTTAAATGGATGCGAAGGAAGACAATGGAGAAGGGTATTTTATTTTCCTATAGGAAATCTGGGAAATTGTAGATCTAGACAATATAAACGGATGAGAAGGAATTTGTAAGTTATTTAGAGAGATTTAGAGTCTAGAGCGCAAGGAAAACTGAGGAAAAAGAATCTCAAAATAGGAAGGAATTCTATTTTCCTATTAAAAATGTAGGAAATTGTTTATCTGGACAATATTAATTTTTTTAAAGGAAGTATTAAGTTATTTAGAAAGAAAACTAAGAGAAATTAAGATAGGAAGACATAGAACCTTTAAAAATCCTTATTTATTTAGTTATTTATTTAGTATTATTTAAATATCTTATTAATTATTATTTATCATTTTTCCTTCAAACAATAATTATTTATTTACACCTTCATCTCTTGGTAGTAAACTGTTTTAACAGCTTTTACAATAGCACTCTACCGGCTTAACTTTATTTTAAGTGGAATTTCTTTAGCTCAACTTTCAGTTTTTCACATTGAGTTTGGAAACTCGGATCTATTGTTTTCTCTCTAATATGCCACGTATAAACCTAACAGCTGTCAGCTTATTTGTAGTTTCTCGCTCTCTCTCTCTCTTTTCTCACGCTTTCCGTCTTTTTTTTTTTTGCTTTTCCTTCTTTCTTTGGCATATTTTGCAACACTGCTTATTATAAACAGTGAAAACTTTACGCGCCTTGCCAGCCAGCCAACCAACAGCCAGCAGCCAACTTCACGTTTTAATTCCACTTTTCATAAGAACGGTAATTTTTAATGAGCATTCAGAGCAGCCGGAGCAGCTTCAGTACCAAGAATTTCCTTCATCATCCAGCTTCTCTGCCTTGCAACCAAACATCAACATCATTATCATTATGTTCATCATTATTATGGCAAGTGCAAGTGGAGCTTTAGCTTTAGCTCCGGCTGTTTTTTATCATGGCTGCCCCGTTGACGCCTTCCGGTTAATTTTCTTCTTTTTTTTTTTGTTTTTTTGGGGCTTCCTGCTGCCGCTGAGTTATGTACGTGTGTGCGTGTGTGTGTGTGTGTGTGTGTGTGGAGCTGCAAGCGAAGCGGCTACCCTTTACTTACTTTTTTGTTTATGACAATGCTACGAAACGCAAGCATCCTGCTGCATCCTTAACCGTGGCACGCCCAGTCCGGTCCAGCACAGTAAGGTTTGCTTTAGTTGGTTATGTGTATGGCTTCAGTTGAAGCAATGCTACTTGCTGCACTTAACCCATTTCGAATACCCTGTAAATGTGGTTAAATATAGAAACACAGTGAGTTGATCAGAGAAATAAATTATTATTTTTATAAACATTTATTTATTTCACGAAAATATTATATAAAAATACAAATTTATTTAAAAGTTTTCCCCAAGTTCCTTCCACTGTTTTAACATACTTTGCCATACAATCCATCTGCAAAATTAAATAAAATTTATAAATTTAATTTTTACAGAGTATGCTGTAGTCTCGCTTGTATTTACATTGCTGGCTACCCATTTTGCTGCTGTGTCTGCAGAAATATAAAAAAAAACATAATTTTCACGCATTCGTTGTAGTCGTTTAGTAATTTTCATAAATTACCCTTCACGCGTATAGTAGTATAAAGCCAAACAGATTCGCAGCTATATTCAAAGGAAGAGAGACAAGACAGAGAGGGAGAGAGAATGCGAGTGAGAGAGATACAAATTATCATCGTTATCGGGGCTTCAGTTCACTTCTTTAACCCTTTTGCCAAGCCAAACAAATTCATTTTAAATGATCAAATAATTGCACAGATTTTGCTCTCCTTTGAAAAATATTATTTTACAATTTACGAGCTGTTGACCTACAGGCGTTGCTTTTACTTGTACATAACCAAAAAAAAATTGAGGAAAAATACCCTGTAAAATGAGATTTTTGAATGCGTTATGACTTGGACGTAATATAATTGCATACAAAAGTAGTAGTATGCGGCATCAATCAATCAAATCAAGTGTAATAATCGTTAAGCATTTAACCAAGTTAATCAATCATTCGTTTGCGTAGATTTCTTGAAAAAACATTTTTTTTGCAATGAGCAACATATTTTTAAATGTTGTAAACCGCATCAATCATCAGTGTATAAAAATGTAATAATCGTTAATTGAGTTAATCAATCAATCAATCATTCGATTGACTAGATTTCTTGGAAAACTCTTATTTCAATAAACTTTTTGCATCAATCAATCAAACTTATTACTCATGTAGTTAAAGCGTTGAAATTTGATTTAGTTTTTAACTAAGTCAATTAAGCAATCAAATGATTGATTGATTAACTTCTTTCAATCATGTGAAGATAATGATAAAGTCTGAAATCATTTTAAGAATTGAAAAAACCAAACTTTGTTCATTTGGTTCATTTTACACTTCTTCAATCAATCAGAAATGTCAAAGAATACATCAATCTCCCATAAAATGATATAAATATTGTAGAAATAAATATTTTCTTATATTTCTTAATTTACGAGGTATTCAGTTAGTCGCAATTTAATATTATTTGTCAATGCAAACCCTTTTATCAACAATTTTGAACTGTCTGAACCAACTATCAACTTAACTATGTTTTTCGCTTTATTAAACCAATTT
>JBANCX010000143.1:3358-30208 GCA_037040065.1 Dettopsomyia nigrovittata
TAAAATATGCGAAAGAAAATATAGAAAAAATATATATAAAAAAAAGATTATATATAGTTACGATTAGATACGATATATACGATATACATATATGATATATACGATATAAGTACATATATATATATATACATACATATATATATATATACATATACATATATTTATTTATATAGTTACAATCTCTTATCATATGATGTATGTGTTGTCTTTTAAAATTATTAAATTTTCATCTCTTTTCGCTAAATTTAATATTATAAATTATCATTGCAGACGTACTACGATCTTGTACTACTGTATATTAAGTATACGCATTATTAAAGAATTTATAAATAATGAAAAAAGGTTTAAAATACTAACAAAAAAGAGTTATAAAGTTTCAAATAATAAAAAACATCAAACATCTGGCAAATGTGCCCTGAATGCTACTCAGATAATTTTAATATCGGATCCCTGTTTGTTACAAAAATAAATTTATTAATTATAAAAAAAAAATTAAAAGAAAAGCAAAAAAATAAAACTTTTTTCACTCTGCAAGAGTATTCCATATGTCGACGAAGACTTTTTTGCTTGTTTGAATGGCGGCCCGTAAAAGTATGCTACAATAAATTTGTTTTGTTATCAAAACGAAGAGTTAGCCAAAGAGGCAATACTGTATGATGACAACAGAGACAACAATATACAATATATGATATAAATTGTTATATATAGTATATATAATTAATACATGTTTTAATAATAGATTATATATGCACACTAAAATTGCAACAATTGAACGAAGGATAAACCCAAAGCATTTACCTTCTTTGCTCTTACTCTTTTTGACTTTTTTCTCGCCGCTGTTGCTATTGCTGCCAGCAGCGCTGCCGTTGCTATTATTACTGCCGATGGCAACATTATTGCTATTGTTGCCATTAGTAGTGCTGTTGTTATTGTTGTTGCCACAAGTTGTGGCATTGTTGGTCAATCCATTGCCGCTGCCATTAATGCTACCATTTTCCACATCCAATTTGGTAATACCCGATGCCGAACGCTCTGAACCGCCGCCATTATTGGGACTGCCAAGGGCAGGCAATGCAGCAGCTGCTGCGACCACAGCAGACGCAACCACATCAGCAGCTGCAGCGGCTGACATGCCGCATACATCCAGGCCGGCAATGGTTGCTTTTGTTGGCGATTTATCGCTACGTTCCGACGAGCTACGCGAATGACTGCGCTGTCCATGACCAACAGCGGAAGCAGCACCGCTTACCAAATCGAGTAGCTTACCAGCACCGGAGCCAACGCTTAGGCTAGCCGAACTCTTGGGCGGTATGGGCGGTGGCAATTCGGGTGTGGAACTGAGCAGAGCATTGTAGCCATTGCGTGTTTTGGTGTTAGGCAGCTGTTGCTGCTTTGGTGATATTTTCGATAGAAGGGAACTGCGCGGCTTGCGCTCCCAGCTCTTGTTCTCATCGTAATAGCCTTGATCATCCAATCGTTGATGGCCAAGCAGACGATCCGTTTCAAGATCTGTATCGACATCCTCTTCATCGGCGCTATGATTTTTCGAATGGTTGTCCGAGCTAGATTCAAGCAGCGCTTTACCGGCACCACCATCCAAATGACGTGATAGCCAAACGGGTGAGTTCATCACAGGCGAGGGCGAGCGCTGAGTTGGCTGTTGGTGTTGTTGTTGCTGCTGCTGCTGCTGTGGCAAGCTACTGCGCTCAGGTATTGGCGGTGGTGCTGAGCCAACACCACCCATTGCAGCAGCACCGATGCCATTGCTGCTACAGTTGCTGCCTGCACTGCGTGGCTTTTGGGCGCCAACGCCGATGCAGGCGGTGGGTGAGCTGCGTTGCAGCGTAGAGCAAATTGCTGCATTTAGCGGTGTATGCTTGCCAGTGTTACCACCCTGTCCGCTGGTCGTCTGCAATAGATCCACATCTGTGCTGCAATTGGGCTTGCGATGTGGCGCTGGCGCCGGAGGTGGTGGTGTCATCTGCACCATATCCGGACGATGGAAAACGCCTGCAACATGACAAATAACAACAATTTTGTTTAAAATTAAATGAATTTTTTTTATAATAATATATCAGCTTCTGTCTGCCAATCTTCAACAAATTCTCAGTTTCCTCTTCAAGTATTTTCTTCTTTCTGATTTCCTCATCTTTCCTATATATATTCCCTGTTTAAGCTGTTTAGTTGATTTTCTATTTCAATTTTCTCTTCATTTGTCCTTTCACTTCCGCTTTCTTTTGATTTCTGCAGATTCCATTAAGTTCTTTTTTTCTCAATTTTCAATTTCTCTATTTTTCTATTTTAAAAACCTTTTAATTTTTAATTAAAGAGATTATTAATATAATTTTACTTTGGCTTAAATATTTAAATTTTATTTAACTATTTAACCATTTTCCTATATTTTTCTATATATTTTTCCTCTTATAATATTTTTAATATTCTTTTCCCAGTTTCAATCTAACTTTATTCAATCTCTTCTTCAACTTTTTTCTATCCTCTTTATGATATTTGTTTCTTTTCAATAAATTTATTTGGTTTGATTTTCTTTTTTCGAAATTTCATTTTCATAATTTATTCACTTACTGATGGAATAGAGCGAATCCAATTCGGGATCAATATTCTTGAACACTTTGCTGTTGCTATTGCTGCTGGGACTCTGGCCAAGCAGCTCCCGTTGCTGCGGCAGCTGTGAATCCTGTTGCTGCTTAACCAGACCATTGCTTGCTGGACTGGTATGGCTAAGATGGTGTCCAATGCCATTGCTATCCGTGGTGGAGGCGGTCAGATTGTGCATGCTATTCAGGCTGTTGTTGGTGGAGATGCGTTTCATGTCCATGAGCATGGAGATGCCACCACTGCCGCCAATGCTAGTGCTAGCACTGAGATTGCTTTGGCCCAAAGGCTGTCCCTGACCCTGTATCTGGCCCTGTAATTGGCCCTGTTCCTGATTCTGATGCTGACCTGATTGGGTCAGCTGTTGCAGATTCTTGTTATTATTATTATTGTTCTCCGTATCGCTAGTATGGCCCGAGGAGAGGCCATCCTCCAGCACGGGCATGGCCGAGGCATAGTACTTGGCATAATTCGAGCAAGAGGTCGATACACCGCCATTCATCTCGCCTGAAAGACCTAAGAAGGTGGAAGAAGTTTTATTAGTGTTGTATAACTCTTTGACAGTTTTTAGTATATCTAACACTTACTGTCCAAATCGCCGCAATTGGAGTCATAGTCGGTGGTCTCCGGTGAGTAGCGATAGTTATGGTTGCCCGTCAAACCACCGCCCACGCTCTGGCCAACACTTTGTCCCAATCCACTACCGCTGCCAGTGCTAAGCAACTGATTATGATTGAGACCATCCTGTTCGCCATCCCGTTCGCCGCTACTGCGACTTGCCGAGTCCAGGAAGAAATCAAAGTCACGCATTAATGGGCTGCCACTATAATGCCGTGGCAATTGTGCCGGACGCGACTGCAGCTGTGCCTGCAACTGCAACTGCGATTGCAATTGCGGCTGTGAATAGGATCCATATACATGTCGCTCGGAAGTGGGCGGCTGTTGTTGCGGCTGCCGATAGTTTTGATCGATAGGTTCATCTTCATCCTCAACACCATCATCATTCTCATCATCATCCTCCTCTTCTTCTTCCTCATCCAGCTCCTCCTCGTCACGCTCAAAATTGCTATGGAACTCATACTGTATATCCTGCAAAAAAAAAAAAAAAACAAAATTTAAAAAATTGTACAAAACAATTGAAAATTTCAAAACTATTTTCCAACACTACAAATATGAGCTAGTTTTATACATCACAATAATAATTTCAATCAGAATTCTATTATGTAAAAGTATCATTTGTTGTACTATTGCTTTGCCTTTTTTGAAAACCCGATTTAAGGAATATTTTCTAACTCAAATATATATTTATAGTCCCGATCATCTGCATCTTTGTTGAGATTGATTGCCGAACACTTATATTGATATCGATAGTCCGAAATGTGTTTGATGTTAAGAATAATCGAGTCAGTCTTGCGCTAAGTGTTGAGCCAAACAGACGTGACAAAAAGCAAAAAAAAAAAAACCCAAATTTGTAAGTTAAAGTAAATAATAATATTAAATCTGAAGAAAACTCTTCGATTTTCTACACTATATATGTAAGTATCTATGTTTGGAGAAAGTCCAAATTGTGAAACATTAAATGGAGTTTTTTTTTAATGTATTTTCCTATTGGTTTGCTGGTGTCACGACTAACAAATTTTCCAACACAAATTTAACTTAAAGGGTTCACATAGACCATGGATTAGAGATTAATTTTATTTTAACGACTCTTTTGCAATTAGAATAAAAAAAAAAAACAAAAAGGAAAATAAGGAAATTCCCTATTTTATGTTAATAGTTCTGTGTGTGTGTGTGTGTGTGTGTGTAATGGGGTTACTTGTCATGACTTTTACACCTCTTAGAATATCCTAACTGGCCCATTAAAGGGACAGACACACGTTAGCTGTTAAAACTAGTAGCTCCAGGAAGGGTTGTTAGACATTTTTTGTTGCTCTCTCTCTCTCTAACCCTTTTTCACACTGTTGAACTAAATGTACATATGGATGTATGTGTGTATGTATGTGTGTTAGGTTTATTTGTTGCAATTAACTTACAATGCTGTCAACATCGCTGCCATTTTCCATAATTGGCTGCTCATCGTTTGAGGGGCACTTGAAGAACTCCTCTAGTACTTTACGCGTCTCTGAGAACTCGTAGAGGTAATCAAAGGTCGAAGATTTTGTATGGAGGCTTAATGGGCCAGGAGTTATGGCGTTGCCAGTTGTTGAAGGGCTGCCAGCAATTGTTGTTGTTGTTGCTGCTGCTGCCTGCCCTGCTGCAACATTATTTGATGTTGTTGCTATTGCTGCTGCTGCTGCTGCTGTTGTTATTGTTGCTACTGCTACTGCTGCTGCAGGCGGTGGCGTAACTGCTATGCTGCTGCTTGTCAATTCATTGGGCGTGGCCATAATGGGCGCCTCGGGTGTGGTCAGGTCAGATATGGTGCCAATTTCGGAGACATCATTGCTCGTATCCTCAGCATTGTTGTCACTGCATGCTGGCTTATTATTGTTGATATTGTTGTTGTTGTTGTTATTATTATTATTATTGCTATGATTGCTGCCATTGTTGTAGAGCTGCTGCTGTTGTTGATGCTGCTGCTGCTGTTGCTGTTGCTGTTGCATCTGATGCTGCGGTGGTGAGCTGCTGCATAGCTCACGTGGAGGCGAAATAATGCGCTGTCAAAGGATTAATGGAATTAGTTTGTTTGGCTTCACCAATAAAGTGGTTTATTAAGTAGTTTGTCTGACTGACTGATTGACTGATTGGCAAACAGTGCACAGCCTAAATGGTAAAAGCTAGAAAATTGAAATTCTTCAAGCTGATAAAAATAATTTTGTCCAAATTTTCATTTAAACTTTCAAATTCTAATTGTAAATAATATATATAAATACCTGTGGAAAGCCTGGACGCACTGGATATGCCTGCGGCTGTTGCTGCGGCTGCTGGCATTGCGCAAGTGCAGCCAATGCTGCACGAGCTGCGGTCTTTTGCAATGCACTTGCTGCAGCAGCTGTACTGTTGCAGTTTATCGGCGGCACAGCATTCATTGAAGATTGTTGTTGTTGCTTCTGCTGTTGCATTGTGGCTGTTGCTGTGCCAACTGGTGGTTCGCTTTCGTCCGCTGCCATTGCCGCATGTGCACCATTGCTGCTGGCTGCCACGCCAATGCGTCTCGGTGAGCCCTCGTATTCTATGTGAATCAATTGAATTAATTAAATTTGCAATTGCATTGATAGTCCAAAATTCATTGCTTACCTATAATGCCATGCCGCGATTCAACGGCCAGCGTATAATTTCGCTCTAATTGCCAAGCATCCCGATAGGTGGCGCCATCGTCCATTAGACGACGTCCATGGGGCTCGAGCATAATATGGGAACGAGCTGACAACTGGGACTGTGCCTTATCCAGTTTGTTGCATTTATTATCATCCAGGGGCTCTGTTGTGACGCGTAGATCTAAATAATAGAAATTGAAATTATATTAAGAAGATACATATACATACATCTAATAAATTGAGGAGAGATACATATAAGGATGGCTTGAAAATACACGTCTTGGTCATATAAACATATTAGTAAGTTAACCTAAAAATTATATAAATTATTATAAATTTTGAAATTATATCTGATGATAATACTATAATATAATTCATAGCACAAGAAATATCTTTTATTTGTTGATCAAATCGTTGTGTTATAGACAGATAACTGATTAACATAGACAGTCAGTATAGAAGACATGTTGCTGGCAATTAATTATGGCAATCAATTAAAATTAACTATAGGCCAGGTTGTTCAATAGAGAAACAGAAACGTGCAACAGACCTTGCCACAGTCTCTTTACCAGGCACAACAGTGCTGTGGCATTGTTGTACTTGTTGTAACCTATTTAATGCGCATTTATATTTGCAGTGCACTTCATTACGCATGATTTGCAATTCAATTAACTCTGAAGCGGAATGGATACGAAATGGAAGTAAACTCGTGTTAGGCCCAACAATGCACACATACTACTACTATGTAGTTAACCCATTCAACCCACTCAAACCATTCAAACCACTCAAACCACTGACAGAATTATACATATATGAGTTTTTTATTGCATAACAAATTGCAACAAAACTCTCTTTGACCGCAAAAATTTCTTTTCGCCCCCAAAATCTCTCTCAGACAATAATATCCTGTACACTCTATGTTCATTGTCCTCTTTCTTCTTCTTTCCCTAGTGTTTCTCATCGGATTTCATTAAATTTTATGATGCAGACGAGCACAGAGATATAGTAGCATTGTACGATACGATGTGACGTAATAAATAATTTAATGAAAAACATAAGAAATTGTTGTTAATGGTTGCTTAATGGTACTAGAGCGTTGCTAGATGATACCTTTTTTGTATTTTATGAATTTTTATTCAAGAAAATAATCAAATAATTTGAGAAAAGGGCCACAAATTATGTTGATAAAGCCATTTTACTTGTTTTATATAAAATCTAATCAAGTTTTTGTTAAAATCGAGTTCATTTTAGAAAATAGGAATACTTTATAATAGTTGTTACTATACAATATCTATATAAACTATGACCTTACCACAGACTTCTATATTAAGAATTAATTATTATTTTTCTTTAAGAAATAATGCAATCTTGTTTGTATGTAACTTGTAAATGTAGATTTATCGAGTAACTTATTAAAGAAAATTTATAGGAAATGTATCTAAAAATATTAGACATATTTGGTATACTTACGCTGCCAACTTTCGGCTGCATCGTTTAAGCCATAACCAGCTAAAGTTGTCTCATTTGCGCTACCATTCACTAATCTATGATCCCGGTCCCGGTCCCGGTCGCGGTCTCGTTCCCGTTCCCGTTCCTCAGCATGGCCATGTCGCTTCCGTTGCTGCTGTTGCTGTTGTTGCTGTTGTTGTTGTTGTTGATGATGGTGATTCTCCTGCAATTGTAAATGTTGCTGCTGTTCGAGCAACAATTGTTCTCTTTCACGTTCACGCTCCTCACGCAAACGCTGCTTGCGCTGTTCACGTGGCTCCCAGTCGACAACATGCTGTTGATCCAATGATGATTTGCTTCCATACAAATAGTGGCTAGCCAGTGTTGTTAATCCTTCAGCACAGGCAGTGCTTGCCGGTGGCAACTGTTGCTGCTGTTGCTGGTGCTGTTGTTGCTGCTGCTGTTGCTGGTGCTGCTGTTGCAGTTGTACCGGATTAGGATAACTCCGATTTACTGGACTGCGTCCCACACGCAACATATGTGCTGCCGATGGTGGCTGATGTGTGCTCTGCCGCTGGGCCATGCTATACAACTGTGGAGCCAATTGTTCACGCTGCTGATGGTAAGCGCGTCTCGACGAGGCATGCAGATGCTGCTGTTGCTCTTGTTGCTGCTGCTCATCTGGATATTCTGTTGGTGAGTGCAATAGTGTGCTAGCACGTGGTGCGGCTGATTCCCAGTAATTCTCTTTAATGAAGGGATTCTGACTGGAATTTTGAGTGCTGCCATTGCTGTTGCCATTGTGTAGTGGATGATGCTGCTGCTGCTGTTGCTGTTGCTGCCTGTTGGCTGATATGACGCTATTGCGTTTACGCGGCATATCCGTATAGCTATGGCCACGCCTACTATCGCCCGTATGATAATAAAATGAGGCAGGATATGCCGTCTGTGGCACTGTCTCGTCAATTAGCTGCTGCTGTTGCTGTTGCAAATCGTTGCCTTCGGCTAAAACAATTGCATCCACGTCGTCGTCGTCAATTAATTCGACGGCAACAGTACGCTTGCTATGCGGTGGTGTTGGCGGTGTTGGTGGTGTCAGTGGTGCGCACAGGAACGGATTTGTTGAGATGCGCGGCGTGACCGAAGACAGCGATTCTGAGGAATGCGATGATGCCGAATGCGGCGGCGGTGATTGTGTTATAATATTAACACTTTTATAATAGCTTTGTGTGCTTATGGGCGTGGCAATGGGTGAACTGCTTCTGCAGGCAGTTGTCTCAATTGCTGCTGCTGCTGCAGCTGCTGCTGCTGCTGCTGTTATATTGCAGCTATTTAAATTTACATCGGCAATGCCATCATGCTGCTGTCGACTGCAATTGTTGCTGCTGTGCGTCAGTTGCTGTTGCTGTTGCTGCGGATGTTGCTGTTGCTGTTGCTGCTTCGGCCGACACTTTGGAAATAGCAGATTTATTTGATCGTTAAGCGGTGGCGATGGTGACAGCAGCGATTGTGATAAATTGAGCGGTTGCTGCTGTAGCTGCTGCAACTGTTGCTGTTGCTGCTGTTGTTGTTGTTGTTGGTAGCTATTGCTATTGTCGCAATCGTGCTCCAAACCGTTTAATGCATAAAAGTTACGTGCTGCTGTTGCTGTTGTTGCAGCTGTTTGCAGTCTTTGGTAGCTATTGTTGCTGCTGCTACTACTGCTGGCTGCACTGTGATGCTGCTGTTGCTGCTGCTGCTGATGTTGCTGATGCTGATGCTGCTGCTGTTGTTGTTGATGATGATGATGATGATTATTGCTACTAGTTGTTTGTCCAGCAGCCAATGTTGTCAATGTTGTGCTGACCATTATTGTTGCCAATAAACTGCAAATAGATAGAATGAAGAAAAAATAAAAGAGAGAAAATTAATATTGTGGCTTTAAAATGGACGTTCGTTCATTTTGTTTTATATTCAGTTTGTTGTTGTTGTTACGCATTGTAATGACCGCGCAAGTTCTTCTTCTTTTTCGCTCACTTATTTTCACGCTTCACATCCTGCTGGCAGTTGTTTTAATAAATGCAGGCACGATGTCAACCTTTGTCATGTCCAAGCGGCAACTAGGCGTGACAGTAACGAGTATTGTCGCTAACAGTGTTGCCACTTTTTGGCTTTTTTTTTGGAATAAATGGCAAAAAAAAAAGAAATTCCAACAAATTCAAGAAATCTCTTTTTTTTTTTAAATTTGTTTAGAATTATTGAAAATTTTAATTTTTATTGTATACTAAATAATAATAATTCTTTCAGTTTTCCCTTTTTTTCTTGTTTTCTACTTTTCCGCCGAAAAAAAAAGAAGCAAAACTAGGCAACACTGGTCGCGTTTACTACTTTCGTTGCTGGCCATGTTTATGTACTCAGCTCACATATTGGCTGCTGCTGCTGCTGCTGCTGCTCTTGCCTGAGACAATAAATGGCAGCTGTAAGGCTGCCTCAAATTTAATTGTTGCCAATTTACTGAGAAACAAAAAATGTCCGTTCAGCGACCCACCCACAAAATAATACGAAACGCTAAAAATAATATATTAAACAGCCAATCAATGTCAATAAGTGTGCGGTCCATTTGGCCCCAGAGTCATTTATCATTCTTAATTTGTAGGTTATTTCAATTTGTGTAAAATTTACATTTATTTTAAATACTCAGAGACTTCAGTTGCGAGCAATTAGCTACAATTTGAATGAATTTAAGTTTACTATACAACACTGGTCACAAATATTTCTCATATTTTACAAGGAAATTGAACATTTTTGTTTTTGGAAACATTTTTAGGCATATTTTTTTGTATAAATTAAATAAATATTATTTATATTATATTAGTTTTGCCTTCTTTATCTCTTATATAAATTATGTGAACATTTCTTTATAGATATTATGCTAAAAAAAAACCTTTTCTTTGGATTAAACATTTAAAAACTATTTGACAAACTATCTAACCTCGTTAATGTGAAATCAATTTCCAAATATTTTATTCTTGTTTCTTTTTTTTTAGGTTATAAAAGTTATTTTAATTAGCAAATATCAATTTCTGTTCTTTTTGACCGCCGGCTTTAAACGTTCAACAATTCTATTTTATTGTTATACCGCTTTACGCTTAATATCGCACTTTAAAAAGTTAAAGTTTTCATTACATGGAATACAATATACTCCACCTACCTACCTACCTACAACTACTAGTACTACTCTTGTATCCCTTTCAGTATATTTTTATTATTATTATTTTTTTTTTGATTCCCTAGCGTTATGGTAATGCATGCAGCGTTGTACTTGCTTGTGCTTGGGGCTTAAATATATTTTTTACCCAACAATCAAACTAAAAATTTTACAAAAAGGATTAACAGCAAGAACAACAGAAATATAAACCAAAAAAAAAAAAAAAAAAGAGAAAAAGAGAGAGCTGATATTCAGAAACAAGTGAAATACGCACAAAAGCAGCAAAGTTTTGGGGTAAAACGAGCTGAGATATGTATGTGAGTCGACAATGTCGACTAAGTCATATCGTTGTTGTTGTTGTTGTGCGTCTCGCAACGCTTTGTGCACTCATATGGAAAATATGTTTTCGTTTCTGGGAATGCCACACAAAACAGCAAGTAAAATATGAAAAGAGAGTGAGCGAAAGAGAGCAAGAGAGAAGATTCCAGAGGTTTTGGTTCTCTTGAAAATGGCGTGCTCGTGTGTGTGTGTGTGTGTGTGTGGGCTGCACGCTTCGCTTGGCATTATTATAGGTTCAAATGGAGTAAGGAGCTTTAGGGAGTAGTAGTTGGTGAAGGATATTGTAGAAGTAGAATGCCCAAAAATCTATACAACAGCTAACAAGGTATAACATCAAGGATAGATAGTATGAAGTCCTTTGGAATGGATGCCAAAACTTTTTTGTACAGTGTTCAAGCAGTGTTGGCAAATTAGCTATTTTCATAAATTTTTTTCTTTTAAAAAAGAATTTTAATTTAATTTGACTTATTTTTGATTGTAATAAAAACTTTAGTTTTTTTTTTGTTTAGAAATACTTTTAAATGCTTTTTTTTGTCTAATTCTTGTAATAGTTTTGAGTTCAGAACTATTTTCTGTATGAATAGTTGGTAATTTCTATATAATAAATAATAATGCAGCTTAAAATAAATATATTTATATATTTTATTATATATATATTAGTATTAATAATTTTTTTTAAAGTCAATACAATTTAATATTGTTTTAGTTAGTTTAGCCATTTTCAATTGTTCGAACGACCTTGAGCCAGGTATCTGAACAATAAGCTATTGAAAACTTTCTTGGTATGTAAATAAAAGTTCTTTATTTCGTAGATATACTATTAAGCTTCAGATGCCACGACAGCAACTCACACAATCGAAAAAACTCGAAAAGCAGTTGCAATTTTTAACCTATGACCTATGCGATTTGGTATATATAATTGTCGTTATTATAGCGATCTATTGCACGAATTTCAAAGAAATCAGTTAAAATATGCAAATGTTATAAAGAAAATAAGTTTTTGTCATTGGTCGTTGGATAGGCAACGCTGTTGAGCGTACTGCATGCATTTGAATAGAAATCGTAGCTTGGGTTCGGGATATCTCGCAGTTCAGAGCACACAGTTCACTAGAGCTTTAGCTTTAGCTTTATATTTTTGATTTTTTTTTTTTTTGTTTTGTATTCTCGAAAAGTTAGCAGCACAGACAACATGGCAATAGCAGGGATGGGCAAACATTTTCATTGCTTGACATTTATGCGCTTTGTATGCTGTATGCGTCTGGTGCTACGTAACCCTAGCTCTCAGCTCTCACTCTCTCTTTGAAAATATTGTTTCCACTCGCACTACTACACTGTACTACAATGTACATACATATATTTAGAGTATATGTTGACTGGTGTATAGCTGTTAGCCATCTATCTGCCACTCCATTCATCTTGACACATCTTTGCAACCACACCTCTCTCTCGCTCTCTCTTCCTCTCTTTCTCTCTGTGATCTGGCAAATGGCATATCTCAGATACATATCTCGCATCTACATCAATCTGTCGCTTCAAATCCGTTAGCTGTTATGTGCTGTTTGTCTCTCAGTGTCTTAGTTGTCGCTCTGTCTGTTTGTCGCTCATCGCTCAACAGCCAGCTAGCTAGCTGCCTGTTGCCATTTAGCCAGAATGTTTTGCCTGTCAGTGTCCTGTATATACATATACATACACAAGTATGTGCTGTGTTCATGTTACCAAAAAAAAAAAGCGACAAAAAATTGAGTTTCTATTTTTTTTATACTTCTTTTGCTTTGTCTAGATTAAGCAGGCTCTGACAGGCAGTGAAAGGATTTTTAGCAGCTACGCAGTGTGTTTGTGTGTGTTATGAGTCAAATGTTGGCTTAAACTTCATTTTTTTGGCATAGAGCTCATCAAGCATACTCAACGCTTCCTTCAATGATACCCTTGTGGAATTTTCCTAAAGAAATTCAATCTTGTCTTTTCAAACGGTTTAAAAATTTCAAAAAGTTTTATTTTTTCAGATTTCTTCATTTTTATTTTTAGCGCATTTTGAAAAAATGTTTATAGTTAGGGCTATAATTTAGGTATATTTTATTAAAAATAACTAAAAACTTCAATTGAATTGAATCGAAGAAAAGTAATTAATTAATCTATTGTACCTGATGTACATAATATAAAATATTTATTAAAGATATTGAAGAATAACAGCAAAGGTATCTCTTAATTTCTATTTTTAGATTAATAATGAATCTTGAAATTCCATACATTTACTAGTAAGGTTACGACTAATCGATGTGCATCAAAAATTTTTGGATGCACTGCCCACAACTCCTGAAATTGAAAAACTCAAATAACTGGTGCAATTTTGTACCTAAAATCTTAAGATTTGGCATAGATGATTGTCATCATATTATCTATCTACTCTACTAATTTCTTATTAATCGGATTGAAAATGCGAATGTTATAAAGCAAACAAGTTTATTATTGGTCGTTGCATAGGTGCTAGCAGCAGAGCAACGCACGTAGAGAGCTTCATTTCCTTTTCTCTTCTCTATCTATCGAGTTTGGAACATTGTCACTTAACATGTTGCACGTATACGCAATTAAAAGAAGCGCGATGCGAAATGGGAAAGAACTTCAATGAATTCATAAAAAAAAAATAATCAAAAAATTAATATAAATAATATGTTATAACAATTTGTTGGCTATTTATTTGTGGTTAGACCAATAGATAGTCAAGGAAATCGCATACGAACATATACTCGTACTATGTATATATATAATACGTAGATAGGGGCATGCCCCCAATCTATTTGTGTTAACGTTTAGCTGCATAATTATTAAGTTATAATTTGAACACAAGCCTGCTTGTGCCACCTGTGCAACGGTATATTGTTGCATGTTTTCGATGGGCCAGTGGGCATGTCCTTGGAGTTATATTAACTTAATGCCTGTTTAAGTGACGCAATGCGCGTCTCTTTAAATATTTAAAATTCATTTCACTCAAGACCACTTAAATGCACAAATGCCGAAAACAAAATGTCATAACGACATATTAATACACTTCTCAAATATGAAATTGTAGAATAAAAGAATATTTCATTATTATTTATAATATTAGATTATAGAATAGTGAAACACATTCGATCTATTCGATTGATTTACATATATTAAAATTATGGAAAAGTAGAAAATAAATAATTAAATATACTATATTAATATGCATGAAATGATCGAATTTTCTTCGAAAACCAATCTTAAAAATGTCTTTTTTATAACTTTCTTTGGTTACTTTTTCTTTTTTTTTTTAATTAAATCTCAAACTTTTAAAATTTTTTCTTAGTTTACTTGTATAATACAATATATTTGACTTTTATTTATATAAAATACTAATATTATCAAAGAACATGAACAATTCAATGTACACGTGTGTAGAGCAAATTTAATTGTTGCCAAACTGTTGGCCAAGCCAATGAATCAAAATCAATTGCAAACAGTCGTTAGAAGCCTGCATGCACCTGACCCCAGAGTATTTAAAGTGCGCCCTCAAATAAATGGGCAGCCACAAGAGAGAGAAAGAGGGTCTATATGTATGTGTGTGTCTGTGTGTGTGTGTGCCTGTGTGTGTGTGCGCGATTGCTGCCGTCATTACGGTCACGTTGCGGCAGGAATAGCGCGCTACGTGGAATGGTATGGCCAAGCAGACGCAATTACGGCCGCCAATGATGACATTAATTATGCAAAAATAGGAAAAGGAGAAAAAAAATAATTGAAAGGGCAGCAAAAAATAGAAAAGAGAAATGAAAAAATAGCGAATTGTGTAAGCGAGACGAGTGCAAGTGACAGAAAGAGAGAGAGACAGAGAGTTGCATTTGTTGGTTAAATGCACGCGAGCAGCCTTTTCGGGGGGTGTGTGTCTGTGTGTGTGTGTGTGTGTGTGTGTGCGGGTGGTGCTTACTTTTGGGCTATTGCATGCATGACTTTTGGCTTGTTTTTTTTTTAGCTTGAAAATGAAACATGCAATTTATTTTAACCTAAATTCTGTTTTTTTTTTGTTCGTTGTTACCAACAAAATAAAAATGTGCTCGCTGATATACTAATCCAATAATATACACAAATTCCTTCCTTACCCACCCTAACCCACCGCTACACTTTGTCGAGGTGCGCTAGAAAATTAATTGCCGAGTTAAATAGTTTTGTTTTTTTGTTTTCAACTATTTCGCATTTAATCGATCAAAATCGATTGATTAAAACTTTTTTTTTTGGTAAAATTTTGGTATTTATTTGTTTAACAATAAATAGAAATTAATGTTTTCTGTCAAATGTTAAATTAACATGATAAAATGTACACAGAGCTAGCTAGTTGTATTTACTAACTATAGACAACACAGTTTACGAAATTATCCAACACTAAATAGTGAACATCGATAGCCATAAGCATGATGCAATAAGTATAAGGTGGTCTCGTCGACAAAAATTGGTCCCTTAACGATGTGAGTGAAAGGAAGCGTGAGTGAAACGACAATAGAGCGTGTGATTAACCCTAAGATGACTTTTATTTTTATAACTAAATTTTTCATAATTTCGAGTTTGAAACTAATCGTTTTTTTGTTTTTGTATAAATATTTTTTTGTTTATATATTTTATATTCTAATTTTAAAATAAAAAGCACTCAAAAGGGTTAAAGTTTTGAAAAAAAAATCGTCCGCACACATCCTTTACCTTCAACAAGCAAGCACGCACTGAACGTAAACGGACTAAAAACCGAACGAATCGGCAGCCGACGAGACCACCTTATACTCATGCCATCATGGTCATAAGATCACAAGATCATCGAGTTAGTCTTGTGTAAGTAGTTGAGCTGAACGGACGTCGCGAGACAAGTCGGTGTTGTGAAATAAAACAATAAAAATATGCAAATAAGTGAATAAATAATAATAAAACATGCAAAGAAGAATAAATCTGTCTTCTATAATATATAAATATTATTATATTATTTAATTTAAAAGAATATCTGTTTTCCGAAAAACAGGATAAACCAATTAATTCATCAATTTTAATATTGTAGAAGGCTGATCATATTAATACTGGTTATATTGTTTAACGCATAACCAGTATAAATATGAACACCCCGTATTTTTAGTATAACCAGTATTATAGCATAACCAGTAATAATATGATCAGCCTGCTAAGCACAATGTTATGCCTAAGACTTTTAACATAAGACCTTAACATTAGAGCTTAACAGGGATGACCTTAGCATAACATATTTAACAGACTCTGTAATTAGTCGTTGCGCGAGCGTCAACCGAGACAAGCGTAAAGCGAGTCGCTTACAATACGTATGTAGATGTATTGTATCTTTATTACATAATTATATAGTAACTAATGAACTTATTGACTTTATTTTGAATTAAATTCAATTGCCAATAATTTCAAGAATTTCAAAACAAATTAAATTAATTAAAATTGTGCTTAAGCTTCTCCAGCACATCTCGTACATCTATTGCCATAAATATAATAAATGTGGCAACTCTGTCTGGATTGTTAGGATTGTCTGTGTTGCGACTTAATGAATTAAATAGTAATAATAACAATAATATTGTGTGCTCAAAAATTTAACAATGAAAAGTGTTGCAAAATGCGATAAACATTGGCTAGCGCATTAGGGATGGCAGCATAAGTTATAATTGATTGGATTGGCTTAAAGGATAAATGTATATTTTGCATATATATACATATATGTATATACATACGAAATGTTTACAATAAAACTAACTGGGAAATATTGTATTATATATAATGAATTAAGTTCTAATTTAGTTAAGTTAATAATTGTTATCTTCTTATGTTCTTTCAATTCATTTGTGTAAATACTTTTAGAAAATCAATTGAAATAAATTAAATTTTTTTTTAACTTCTCTCCAACTTTAAGAATTCGAATATTAATTTGATCTGATCAATTAATTTTAAATATAAGTATTTATTTATTTATCTATTGTAAATAAGTTTACATACATTGTAATGCTCTATTTAAGCTTATTGTTCTACAAAAAATATGTTTGGTCAATTTTTCCCAGGCGCTCTCTCAATAATTAGATGAATAAAAGCGCTTTTAAGAGCTTTTAAGGTTTTTTTTCTTTGTGTCTAAGTGTAAAGATTACTAATTCATGATGGCGAACAAGAAGGGAATTCGGTATTTTACTATTATATTGTATATACATATATATATATATATAGTTAGGGATAATAATGATGATGATGCTCTTAAACTTGTTGTAAGCTTCTCTGTAGGAATTGCGAGTTAAGCGGATTTGAGTGCAACGCGTGAAAATGCTGCAATTTGGGTTAAAAACCCCATTTTGGCTAAGACAGCAGACACAACGAGAAAATGTTTTTTTCTTTTTTTTCAAGTAGCTAAAGAAAAAACAAGAAAAAAATAAAAATAAAATACTTATTTTAGTTGTCTAAGAATATAGAGAGAAAGAATTATATTACAAAAGCAAACTGTGAGAAGAGTATTATGCAAAGTGAAAGTGACGAAGATGCTTTTGCAACTGAGGTAGCTCAAGCTGTGTCTGTGTGTGAGTTGTTGACAAGAACAGACAAGGACAACAGTAATAACGGTAAAAATGTAACGTTTACCGAAATGAAAATGGCAGCATGCAACAACAACAGCAACAACAACAAAATGGCGAACTAGAAAATGCCAAACATGGGCGAAAGAATGTATGTAGAGCAATAGTCAAACGGATGTACAGCATGACGAACGCACACAAATGAAATAACGAAGAAGGAGAAAATAAACGCAAGATAAAAAGGGAAAGCGTCGCATTGTGTAAAGAGTTTTGGAAATTGCTAAAGGAATCCTTAAATAAGTATATAAATAGAGCTGGAAATTAAAAAAAAATAAGGGGGGGGGGGGTGAGAGAAAAATTATCATCAAAAAGAAAAAGATAAAAAGAAGAAAGAAGAAAGAGAAGAAATAGAAGAGACATAGAGAAAGTGAAGGAAATGTAAGATACAAATAACAAAATTTTAAAATGAATAAAAAATTTAGAACATCTCCGATTAAAAAAATAAAATGCCAAAAATAATAAATAAAAATTAGTAAAAAGTTAATTTTTTTTATTGAACCGACAACAAATAAAATATATTAAATTAATGGATTGTCTATAGTATGAACTAGAGATAAGCACCGGCCTCAATTTTAAGAAAAACAAAATTAATTGAATTCAAATTTGTACACAAAGATATCAAAGCAATAGCATCGCTTGTTAAGTTGGCTGCGTCTCGTCACGTGTTAAGTTGGCTGCGTCTCGTCGCGCGCGGAATTCCTGACAGTGCAGGCCCCCCCGAAAAAGTCTGTTTTATTTGTTTTTAGGTCCGATGCTGACATTTTTCGACAGAAACCCGTGAGGCTCCAAGCCCGGCCCGGCCCGGACCGTGCCCATCTCTAATAGTATGAACCACGCCCTGATGGTAAATTTTAGTTTATTTTTGGTTTGTTTTCAAAGCGAATTAAAGCCCAATATTAAGTTGAAAACATTCCTTTTTATATTGTTCTTATTGTTTTTATATCTTATTTGTACCCTCCATTAATAAAAATCAGTTTCACATAAATAAATAAAAATAAAAAGGCGCAAACGGTCGAGAAAACTTTCATCAAAGGCTTAGTTTGGAAACTTTTCTTTAATCGATTCAAAAATAAATGTTTACGGCATCAAATTAAATTGCCAAATACTTACACACACACACGCATACAGACACACACACGCACACAGACACACACTAATGCACACAATTACTCAAAATCTGTAAGCGGCTTTAGTGAGAGAGCACCCAACAACCTGAACTACTCACGTCCAACCCTCGCACGCACACACACTGACACAGATACTCACCTTTTACCAGAAAAATAAAATAAAATTGAATAAAAAAAGGCTTAGGCCCAATTGGAAAAGCAGCTGCTGCATACTGCTTGGGAGCAGTGTTAACAAGATAGCTTCTTTTAAACTAGCTTTGATTAAAAATAAATTTTTTTTTTTTAGCGATCTTGAGATCTTTTTCGCTAACTTTTGATAATTTTTGATATATTAATCGTGCTTTTAAGTAGAAACTGATAAATGTGAAATTATAATTTCTTTATTTTCAAAACTATTAAACTTTCAAAATTCGTTCTTGATTAAAAAAATGAATCAAAGTATAAATATTTTAAGAAATTATGTTGAAATTTGTAAGATTTTTCTAATATTCAATATATACTTCATTCAGTTAGAATATATTTTATCGTACTAAGCGTTATGGCAGTGAAATATTATAAAAATATTGTCTGTTCTATGCCCTGCAGGTGTATGGTATTGCTGCGAAAAGCAATTTAAATAAAATTAGAGTACTGCAAGCAAAGAGTCTCAGAAAGATCTCTGGGGCTTCTTGATACATGCGTACAAGAGATATAAGTGCCTAAAATTGGGGATAAGCTACAGAAATTAGCAACTAAATATATGGAAAGACTGAATTCTCACCCAAACAGCCTTGCCAGGAGATTGAGATCCGCTGCCCTAAGAACGGCTAATCCAGCTAGAGTAAGAAGACACCACCCTCAAGGCCTACCAGGCCGGGTCTTGACCTAATCCATAATAAAATCTATATTATTATTATTATTTTTTACACATAACTATTTTCACTACAATTAATAGTCTTAAGTAAATAATATTTACTGATAAGATTAAGTTGCCAATTGGGTAGCAGAGCGTTAATTGTATTTAAAATTATCTAAAAATGCCTAAAAGTATGCAACAGAATATACATACATTTATTATACATACATATGTATTTAGCCATTTTTGTTTTTCTCTTTTAGGTTTCAAAACTTTGCAACACTGCTTGCGTTTAAACTTTGACGAGTTTGTTTCCTGACTGATTTCTGTGTAATGCGTTTTTATACTTTTTTTTTTCCGCCCGTTTCAGCTGTTTTTATTTTTATTTTTTTGGTTAAGCAGTTTTTTCAATTGCTCGTAAAATCCAATCTCATTTCCATTGGCTGCCATACGCTCAGGTGTTTATTTGGGGCAAACTCACTTAATATTATTTTGTGCATGAAGGGGATTGTCTCCATCTATATGTATATACATACACATATACATATATTTTAAGTCCACATGCGTGTGAGCCAGGTGATAAACTGTTATAGCTATTATATGTATATACAACATATACTTATATATATGTACTTGTATACCATAGACATATATACTCTTTGAATTTTTCGGTGTGTACTTAACCTCAATTTGAATATATTTGTCGAATATTTAAGCAATTCTATTTAGAAACTTAAAAGATAATAAACATATACTGATTATAAACAAATGAATTTTACATTTCTTTCTAATATTTATCAATATTTTTTAATTTTTAGCATAAGAAAATTATTCTTATTTCTGTTTTCTCACAATATATACTTTAAAATTATTATTTAAAATAAAATTTAAGCCGATAAAGGCCAATTTCACTTAATTTTTGACTTAAGTTTTAAATTTTATTTTATATTAATATTTAATAAATATATATTTAAAGCTTCAGTTGAAGAAATTCCTTTGGCTGTGCAGCAAAATGATGAATTTGTTGTTGATTTTTGTTGTTTTTTTTTTTTTTGTTTTGTATAAGTTTTGAAGCATTTATGTTAAATACCGTGTGCGAAGCAGTAGGAGACTAATAGCCATAATACTATGGATGAGTATGGAGGATGAATGGAATGGATGTGAGCTGTCAGTCCATTATCAGTGGGATTGCAGCTGGATGCTTCAATTTTAAGCGCATGCAATCTATAAAGTTGCCATTCACTCACTCACACATTCCACCTAGCTTACTGAACTTTTGTTAGACCTCCCCTCGTGCAACTTACCATGTACATATGTATGTATGTGTGTTTGTACATATATGTATTAAACTTGTCGCTTGGTAGTGTTTGAGTTTTAGAGAGCTTTATGCACAATGCACAGAAAACTGCTCAACAAACCCGTAGTATGTACATAGTTCAAGCCCGTAGTTGGGAGACTAATGTGTTTTCAAGACCTGTTATATACATACATATATATAACACCCACACACACACACACATGTACACACACTTTTAATACCCCGATCGATTTGAAAAAAAAAGGAGTTTAATAGTGTTGGAACAGTGTGTGTAACAGACAGAATGAGACATCTCCGACCCCATAAAGTTTATATATATTCTAGATCAGCATTAACAGCCGTGTCGATTAAGCCCTACCCGTCCGTGTGTATGTATGAACGCGTTGATCTCAGAGACCATAAGAGCTAGAGAGTTCAAATTTGGTATCCAGGTTTGTGTCTATCAGAATTTTGCCCCATTATCCCCTAAAATCGAAATAAAAAACCCTTTACAGGTGCAAATTTGCATCTAGTATTGTATGGAAACTCGCTTACGACTAATCGAGCTGCATTCATTAATGTTTCATACCAAGCCCATAACGCCCAAAATAAAAAAAACTCAAATAACATGTGCAAATTTTAACTTGTGACCTTAAGACTCCGCATAGATAATCCTTATCGTTATATTGATCTAATCTACCAATTTGATAGCGATTCAATTAACATTGCAAATTTTATAAGGCAAAAGTCGCATTGCAAGGTGCTACTAGCAGCAGAGCAAAGACCGTGCTTGCATGCGTTTGAACAGTTGTTGCTGTTATAGGTAACTAATTGGGGGTATCTCGTGGTCGAGCACACTCGATTAGAGCTGTCATACTTGTTAGGCAAGCAGCATGTGCCATCCTTACACACATAACCTCACTTTGTTTATGTAAGTATGTATATACTATGTGTGTATATATGCCATACTTCATGCTGGTTTTAATTCGGTTTCATTGCTGTCGTTCAATCATTGGAATGCTATTCGAGTCACGTCTCTGCGTGTTTGCTGTATGTTTTAGGCCAATTGTTGTCTGCCAAATGTATTTTCATTTTTCCTCAATTTTTTTTTCATCTTTCTATTGTTTTATTCCTTTTACGTATATACCCTACAATCAATTGGACAATTTCAGTTAAATAATTTAATATAAAGTTTATATTCTGTTGGAGGAAACAAATAAAATTCTTTCGATTTAAAAGAAACGTATAAAATTCGATAAATTATAATCGATATTCGTAAATTAAAAAAAAATATATAAATAATAAATAAATCTAAATATTAAATTAATAATATTCAAGAAAATCATTTCAAATCGATCTTTTGTTATATATATAATTCATACAGATACAGGGTATGACATAATCAAGCAGAAATAACTCGATTGGTTTTTTTTACAAATTCTACTGCGATTTTAGCACAAAGTTTACAGCCAAAAGACACGCCCGATTTTTGTTGTTTTCTATTGTTTTTGCTCCACATTGTCAGACACATTGCAATGAAAACGATTTTGAATTAACATTTTTACCAAATCTTCTTTTTCTTCTTTGTATCGTTAAAATTTGCATTTGTTGCCTTTGATTGGTACAATCGCTGACTAAAATTTAAAGCAGTTCTTTTAGCTGTTTTTTTGGCTGTTTTGATGACCCAGTTTGTAGGTTCGAAACTAAACCAAACCAAACCAGACACATCCGTCAATTTATGGAGCTCTATCATTAAGGCTAACCAATTGTTGTTGTTGTTGCCAACAACTGACAGGAAGTAAAGAAAACAACAACAACAGCAGCAGCAGCAGCAAGTCTGGGCCAATTAACCAAAGTGAAAGCTGTTGAAGTAACAAGAGAAAGAAAAACCAACCAACATTGTGAAGAAAAATAGAAAATAGAAAAAAAAAATACATGAAACTATAACTCAAAGTTAATGAAATGTTGAACGAGGCGACGCGTCCTGAATCCTACGCTAGATATGGCCAAAACGACGAAGAAGACGAACAAGCATAACAAACTCAAGTGGTTAGCCACTAAAAAACGAGTTGGCCAAAGACGACGAGACGAGAGTTAAGAGTTAAAAAAGGAGGCCATGCGGCCATTGGTATGAGCTACTAAGTCGACACATCAGCCAGAAAGCCACTTTATTCTATTTCCGTTTCCGGCTGTTGTCGCCAGGCGTTCACTTGACTTGTTGTTGTTGCCATTGCTATTGCTATTGCTGCTGTTGTCAAGCCGGCTAGTATGTAATGTGTTTCCGCTTGCCACAAAATGTGGCAAAGAGCGCGTAGGCGAGAACGTCAACGGCAGCTTTTTTCTTGACGTCAGCGTCAGCGTCAACTGCGTGCGTGCCAAAGCAATGCAAAGCAACTAAAATCAACTGCACGACAAACGACTGTGAAACAAACGAAACAGAAACCAAAATGAAACAACAAAGACGATTGAGACGGAGATGGAGATGGCAACTAAACCAAACCAAAGCAAACTAACAACACACACACACACACACTAAAGCAATTTTTTTTATTGTTTGCGATGCGAGCGAAGCAAATGACACTCGAAATGTCAAACTTCATGGAAATCGGTTGGTTGGCAGGGGTCGTATACGCAACAAGAAACAAACAATTCGCTCGCAACACACAATATACTATACTACCAATACATACATACATACACATATATAACTTCTTAAATATATATACAAATTTTTAATACTCTTACAGTGTATTAGAAATGTGGAATATAATAAAAACATTGAATTAAATAGAAGAAATAATTCAAATTAAATATAAGTGTATTTAAAATTCGGATTTACCAAGAAAATACAAATATAAATAATCCTTCTCACTTGTTATTCATGTACAGAGAGAGAGAGAGAGAGATTGAAGTTAGGTGAGTACTACTTGTACTTGTATAGTAGAGTAAGGCGGTGCCAAGATATATGGACATTGTTACACGCGCTGCATAAGTTAACAGCTAAAAGAAGAAGAATACTATAGATAGGATTAGTACTACTAAGGCGAACCTAACCTCTAAATGCGCCAAAGGCATAGAGTCTTAAGAAGCATCATTGGATACAAAGATTTATGCATTGCCCACCAACTAGTATGGCTGCATCCACAGTGTTGTAATCACATTAAAAATATATATGTATGTATATATCCATAAAGATAAAGATTGTCCTGAATTGATTGCTCAACCTTCACTATTACGTTCCACCTATTGTCCTCCAAACTGTATTGTATCAAATTGCATGAAGACTCTTGTGTTCCGATTATGACTAATTTAACCATCTAACCTTCAGCTAAAATCCTTAATTTTAGAATATCTTTCTATCTATGAATTAAAAGAGTTCGTAGAATAAATTATTTGTTAAATATAATATCCAAAGGGATTCTTCTTTTAATTAATTGAATTTTTCATAAATTTGTATTTTCTTTATTTAAATTATATTTAATTTTTATATTAGTCTAATATCTATCCTGTATCGCTGCGTCTCCTTTCGTTCGTTGGGCGGAAGGTGGTTCTTTCAACGCTTCGGATTTACACGAAATCGAGCCTTGGCTTGTTGCCGTTGGTCCTACAAACATCCGATTGTTAAAAAATCATTTCAAATGTTTATTTTTTTCTATTTAGGTCGATTTGGGTTTCGTTTTAGCAGCAAGTATTCGTATTTAAAAAATACGTTTTTAATAATTTTTCTTTAAATTTTATATAACTTTCACTAAAGTTGTCCGATTATGATTATTATTATTATTACATATTACTATCCGCACTAGAATTCACAACTGGTTCTAGTGCGACAAGAGCGCGGCTTCAGTCGATAGCAAAATCTGTTCTTATGCGGATATCGTAGACTGTTCATAGTCTTTTAAGTGTGATCCCAAAAAAAAAAAAATAAATTTGTTTATCTTGAATTTAAATAAACAACTGACCTAGAGCCTTTTTGTAAAGCTCTTTGGCTACATCATCATTATAAGCACAAAGAATTCCTAACAGGTTCTAGTGTTGTAATGTTGGTATGGTTGAAGAGCGGCTTCAGTCAATAGCAAAGTCTGCTGATGAGGAAACCGTTGGATCTATACAGACATCCTGCTCACTCGAAGATATTCATGTTTTATTAAGATAAACAACTGACCTTGAGCCCGCTAAATGAATACATTTGACTCATACATATATATATTTTTTAATACTGCTCATAAACTATATTAAAAAAAAAAAAACTTTCCAAAGACATTTTCCTTTCTTAGTTAGTTTCTATGTTGTTGCAATCAACTAACTAAAAAGAGGAAAAATTGATGACTTTTCAAAATTTAGAAACTAGTTAAACAATATTAAACCCTTTCAGCATCAACTTTATGAAGAAGTTTATTCATAAATTATTGAAAATGGCTGCAAAATTGTTGTAGAACATTGTTGCTAACTGCTAACAACGAGCTATTGCATACTTTATGAATTGGGATTATGGTCATTAAGGTGCCACACACACACAGACACAGACACATGCATATATGTGTGTGCGTTGGCAGCAACAGTTGTTAAGTCATCTCACTCTCTCTCGCTCTCTTTGTGTTGCTATATGTTCTCTCTTCTGGTTTATTGAGAGAAGTGGGTTGGATGCCTTTGGGTGTATTTTTGGTGACATGTGGATAGACCACAAAACGTTTAGCGCTAAGCTACTACATAGAGAAAATGAAACAACAACAAGCGATGCTTAATTATACTGGCAGCTTAGTTCAAGTGTATGGTCACCTTAATAGACTTTATAGTTGCCTTACGAGCGTTACAATCTATTTGGTTATCTCCGATATACAGAGACAGAGACAGAAACAAAGAGAGAGAGAGAGAGAGAGGGAGTTGCTGTGTTGTGTGGCTTTTATTTGCATATCCTTTATGGAAATGACCGCAACAAAAATTTGGTTTAGTAACAAAACTATGGAAAACTTTTTTATTTTTCAATCTATTCCAATAAAATTTAACAGAATTGTGTTAAAATATGATTCACATAATTTGAGCAAGTTTGATTGAAATCGGTTCAAGATATAATTAGTTATTTGACTTTGAATGCAGAGCTGTGTATTTGATAGTCAAAGGCAAAGCATGATTACATTTATTTTTATTAGAACAATCGATACAAGAAATATGATGACATATGCAGCTGGAAAAGTCATTTGGCAGGGATCAAAGCTCTAAGGGTTTGGATTTTTTGTGCAACCCCCAAAAATTAAGAATATAAACATGTTGATGCTATTGTACGAGTACGAGTATATACTAGCCTATATACTCGTTTGTCATTCAATAAACGTGACATAGAATGTAAGATAAAGACAAGTCAGAAGGGTGCTCGACTACAAGATACCCAAACGCCTAATACCGTGTGTTCCATATTGATGCAAAGACAAAAACACAAAAAAAAAGAATTTCCTATAAAATGACACATACGTATGTATATCGATAAGTTGATGAATATACCCGATTCAGCATTTTCTTAAATAGATGTCGGGTATTTAAACTGGAACGACATTGATGACAATCAACGTAGCTACCTAGTATGTACTTGTTAAGTATTGGGGCGATGTCTAAGAGGGTTGCTAAGCGCTCAAGATGGGTTTGTCTTAAGCTGGATCCCTTTTTTGGGTGTGAATGGGGTGTGTGTGTGTGTGTGTGTGTGCTTGCTGTTTACCCTTATGTATGTAAGGACAGTAATGTCTCCGAAAGTGACTGACACACGCACACACCCTGCAATGCTGCCCGATTCATTTGTTGTGCTCAACAACAAATCGATTTCCATTGATTGATTATGCGTCAGGGTCTTTGGCCTAGCCCATTGAGGGTTATGTTCGCATCTGACTTTTAGCTCATACTTAACTATAGCATTGTCAAATAATGTTTGACAAATACGTATGTATATGTATGTACATATGTACCACGTGTGTGGCATAAACGAGCTAAATTATGTATTTGTTAGGACCATAAAAGGTCAAATATCGTATTGTGGTAAACAATGTACAAATGCGTGTTGCCAATAAATCAATAAATTACAATAAACAAGGAAATGTTTTAAAAATATTGTTACATCAAATCCACAAAAAATTTTCAATC
>JBANCX010000144.1:0-18920 GCA_037040065.1 Dettopsomyia nigrovittata
GAAAATAATATAATAATATAATATCATTATATGGCTCATTTGTTTGCGCCTACTTGAAGAGCTGCTTATTATATTCTGATTATTTTTGGCACGCGTGTAGTGTCCCTTCCCCAAAAAAAAACAAAAACAGACAAAAAACAAGCAACCCCTGCAAAGTATGTAAGAAAAAAAATATATAAACAATGAAATACCCTGGTTATAGAGCATACAGTTGCTACAGATCTCTCTACTTGTATAATTTGTTTATTTTAATGTTTATAACTTTAGCTAATAGACTATCTACTATATGACTGTACTAATCCTTACTTCCAATGCTAGCAGGCTCTCTACGATTACGGGCGGAATACAAAAAAGAATTTTTGTTTAATTTTCTATAAAATTAAACATAAAAAAAAAAACAAATAAATATTCTTTTATATTATTTTTAAGTAAATTTATATATAATTTTTAGTTTCGTTTATATAGAAAAAATTTTGAAATTCGATTTTATAGAAAATTCTTCAATAAAAACCCTAAAGAAACGTAAATTTTCTATAAAATTCTACTTGAAAATTAAATAAAAATTATATTTTGAAGGTTGAAGACTGAAAAATTATATAATTTTGAGGAATTTTCTATAAAATCAAACTTGAAAATTATATAAAATTTAACTATTTTTAAAGGTTTTTTATTCTATAAAATTTCACAATTTCTCAAGAAATTATTTCTGTTCCAATTGTATTTTCCATTGAAATATCACAGCCATTTGCAGGGTATAATTATGTTCAGTTGTCCAGTGGCTCGTTGTAAACAAAATTCATAAATATATGTATGTATGTATGCAGGCAGACATACTATTACAGAGCTGGTCAAGTACTGCACTAGGCCTAGGCCTAGGACCATAACTATGTTCTATCAAAAATATAAAAAAAATTTTTTATTTTTGTATAATTTTTTCATTTCTTTTATTTTGGGGTGTGTGTGCTTGACGTTGCTCATTTGGCCTGCTTTGTCCATAATGAGATATCTCTATTTCTCTTTTGTTTCAGTTTTTCACTTTACTTATTATTGTGTGTGTGCTTGTGTGTGTGTGTGTGTGTTGTTTTTGCATTCGACAAATGCCTTTGGGAAATTCGTGCAATGCGCGAAAGAGCGTCGAAAATCTAAGGGCTCAAATGGCAATAATGCCGTCGACGTGGCCTTATTAATTAGAACGCGCAAGCCTGTGTTGTATTTTCTCTCTCTCTCCATCATCAGTTGCCACATTTTGTTGTTTTTTTCACTCATCTTTAGGTAATTTAAATTCATTGCAATTTTTAGGTTAGGTTCGAGTAACATTTGCATATGAATAGCAAGAGCAGCAGCAGGGACACAAAAGTCAAGGGAATTGTCATGACCCTCATATTTAATAATAATGCGCCCCAAAAAAAAAGTCATCAACTTATTGTCATTTCCTTTAGGGTTCAACATAACCAAACAACAGAAAAAAAAGTGTTTTTTTTTTTTATTTTTACACGATTTTCTTTTTAATTCTTTTAATTTTGCATTGAATTCACAAAATAAACAATAATTTAACAGCGGAGAACATTCATATTATAGTGGATATGGAGGTGTCTAAGTAGAATTGTGTAACTAAAACAACTAAATGCAAATTCCATAAAAATGAGACCTTCAACCTCTGGCCATGTATCAGGTCCATGTCTAGCTTTAAAATACTGTCTCCATTAGAGCTTGCCTATAATTCAATTGGTTTTTTCTTTCGGAATTTGCTGGAAAAAACGAGAAATGTTAAATGTTTTTTTAGGAAAAATCTCCATTTTGTTTACCTTTTTTTTTAATCTCCTTGCAGTTGCATGTATTTTTTTAATTAATTGGAGGGATTATCTGCAGCAAACTCTTCATTGGCTGCTACAATAGCCTTTTCAATACTTAACTTTAACTTTCTCATGTCCATTTCTAAATAAATTTTTCTCTCATATTTAGAGGCCAATTTTTCAATGGTACGGCTTAAATGCTGTTTAAATATATCCATTAATTCATCTTCAGTTGGCAATGGTCCGACATGACCATTGATACAACGCTGTAATTCATCCTCAGCCAATGCCTCGGCTAGGCTATCCTCCATGCTATCCTGTTGCTTGCGTATTTGAGAGATTTCATCTTCTAGTTGGGTACGCTCACGATTGAGTCCCTCATAATTGTAGATCTTCATGCCGAGCTCCTGGTTAAGTACAACGCCGGGTGTAATTTGACGTGCAAACGAGCGCGGCAAATTGGACATGGCAAGCAAGCAAGCAAGAATAAGATTGTCCAACAATCTCTACAAAAGAATTATTAAAATATTTACAAAAAAAATATATATATATATAGATATAATTTTGGTGTGGAATCTTTTGTTAGACGTGTAGCAGAAAATTTATCATACAACAAATATTTTATTGAAGTCATTTAACTATTCTAGCTACCCTTAGCCTGCCTGACCGAGATTTCAAAATACCAAACGGCTTATTCAAAAGTAATCCAAGTGTCTATAAGCATAATATTCAGAGCCTGCTTATAATCTATACATTAATGTTACTGTTTTGTCCATTCCACCAACATTCGAAATGAAATTAAAGCCGCAGCAATCTCATTTCCGTTTTTTCATTCTCATTTTTCACACAAAGTATACACACACACACACATACAGGAAAGTATATGCGCGAGAGAGCGAGTAGAGTTTAAAAAGAGATGTTGGCAAATTAAATTGCGTATACGCAGAGTTGCCGCTGCGGTAAGCACACAACCACAAACAACAACAACAACAACAACAACAGCAACAGCAACGTTGTATCGTCCGTGTGTTGACTCTATCGTTAAGTGCATAAATTGAATAATGCCAAGCATCTGTAGTGTCAACTCAGCACAGCGATAGAGTTGCCAGATCGGTTTATACATACATATTTACGCTTTAAAATTTATTGAATTTCCTTTTATACGCAGGAAAGCCAACCACATAAACCATTATTTTATTACTTTATCTATTAGCCAAAAAAAAAAAAAAAAATGTTGCACAGTTGCCAGTTGCCAGTTGTAGTACTTGCCACAATTTTTCAACTAAACAATTTCGATAAAATTTAAATAGTTTTCTTTCATTCAATCAAAGTGATTTGAGTGTGTATTCAAGCAAAATGCAAAATGCATTTAACAAGTTGCAGCTCAGCATACAACTTAATTTACATTTAGAGCCACAAAGCTGACTGATAGACAGACAGACAGACCGACAGACAGATAGAGCTGCTATACGAACCTCTAGTAAACTAAATAAATGAAAAAAAAAACTAAAAGTTTTATTGACATTGCCGGACCACAGTGTACAAAAACAAATTCGCATTTTGCTCAAAATGCATTGCGTATACGACGCATAGAACAAAACTATATATTTATATATGTATATGCTTGTTGTTATTTACTCTGTTTTCGGTTTAAGCATTAATTCTTTGGATTTTCTGTCTTTTGAAATGTTGAAAGTGTTTGCATTTTATTTATATATTGCATAAACAAAATCCATTCGAATACACTTTAATTAATTAAAGTGTCTACAGCTGGGAAGACAATAAATAGTTGATTGACTGACTGACAAACTGACTGACAAACAGACTGACTGACTGTCCAGTATATAGTTAAACATTTTCCAGTTGGCCGCATTAACAAGCTGCTCAGACAGACAATTGCAAATGCAAATTATGTTGCGAGTTGCCAGTTTTACGTTTACATATTTATCCAACCAATCGTCAGTCAATGACAGCGGATTCAACCCTCAAAGACTCTCTCACTCTCTCTCTCTCCATGCTCTCTATATATACAAGTATCCATATCCATTTCATTGCTTGAACTGACAGTCACGCACTTCTTCTGTAGATCCGTTGGGTGCAATTTACTTCTCTTTTGACAACTTCGATTTGATTGTCCACACGGGGAGTAAATGGGATATTTCGACCAGACTATAGTCTGTTTGTTGTCTCTTTTGTCTGTTGTTGTCTGTTGCGTGTGCTTTTGTAATCAGTATAAAGCTTTTTTTTCTCGCGTTATTGTAAGCTATTTAAAATTTAAATACAACAAACACTTTTTGCTTAAAGAGCCTATAAATATCGATGATAACTCCTAGTGTATGGCAATCAAGATTTAAGTTATTCAACTAATCAACAAAGAAAACAAGTAAGGAAGCTCTAATCGAGTGTGCTCTGCTGCTGGCGATGTTGACGTCGCTGCTTGTGCCTTGTAACGACCAATGATTAACTTGTTTGCTTCATAAAACTTGTAATTTTGATTCGATAATTATTAAATTGGTACAGTACATAAGTAATATAATAAGAATTACGTATCATGAGCCTCAAGGTCATAGGTATAAAATTGCACCTGTTATTCGAGTTTTTTGATTGTGGGAGCTGTGGGCTTGTCATCCAAAATATGTTGATGCAGTGTTGATTAGTTGTAAGCTTAGTAGTATGTTTAGCCAGTTTCAAAACAAAATGTCAAACATTGCACCAGTAAATCGTGTTTTTCTATTTGGGGGAGGCGGTGGTAAGAAATCCAAAAAACAAAACTTTAGTATAATCCGCGTGATATACACGAATCTGGCTACCAAATTTGGTTTCTGTAGCTCTTATAGTCTCTGAGAACGACGCATTGAAAAAAACGTAGGGAAAGACCGACTCGACTGTTGATGCTGATCAAGAATATATTTATATGGTCGGAAATGTCTCCTGATGACTGTTACATACAAGACTATAAAACCCCTATTCCATTTCTCAAATGGTTCATAGTATAATAATCTGAAACTTTATCTATTATTCACAAACTGTCAACTGTTCCGACTAGTTGAAATATATATTAATATTCCATAGTAAGTATATCTATTATAATTGAATTTTTAACCATTAATGACAATGCAATCATTCAATTATATAGTATATAGTATATAGTATATATAGTATTGATAAAGCACTTAAGACATTTAATGTCTACACCATCAATTCAATCAATATCATCAATAACAATTGCAAGCGCAAAAATATTTCCCACTAATTTGTACAACGAGTGGCAGCCACTTCACTGTGGACAACGAAAATAATTTTTTGTTGAAGGTCATTATTAACAAATGAATGGTGGTGGTGGTTGGGTGGTTGGGTGGTTGGGTTGGTAGGTTGGTAGTGGTGTGTTGTACAAACCCTTTTGATTATGATAAATGGTGTGTTGGTAGCAAAAGCATATTTTTACAATGTGCTGAAAAATAGAATGAAGCGATAATGAGGTGTTATTAATATCAACTTGCGCGACTTTATTTAGTGACAAACAATGTTGCCTGGCTACAATATAAACAGAGAATTATGCAAAAGTTGAGTTTGTTCTCTCTATATATATATATATACAGCCAGAGCTTTAGTATCTATTGCAGTTAGTGAAAGGAAAGTCTTAACCCATTTTTATTTTTGGGTCTTTTTTTTGGTATAAAAAATAAGCCAACACTGGACGCTCTTCAAAGTGTCAAGAAAACAAATGACGGTCAATTTTTGCAACTGTTGGATTTTTTGTCTTCTTCTTTTATTTTTAATGCCTTTCTTTCGCTTTTGTTGTTGCTTTTGTAGTAGTGTCTGTTGGCCCATACATTGAGGTTTTTCTTCTCTTTTTTTTCTTGGACAAAAGTGTTAAACTTTTCTCATACGCAACATTGCCTCTTGCGACCATTTGACAGGCAGCCAGCGAAGCTTAAGGCAAACATACCCCCAAAAGACAGGTTGGTAACTTGAGAACATAAAAGGGATTTGCACTCTCACTCATAAAAAGAAATAAAATGATGCTTATTAAAAAAATAGGCAAGAAAACTCTGTCTCTGTCTCTGTCTCTCTCTGTATATAGTATAAGAGATATTATAAATGCAAACAAATCAGAAAAGAAACAAACAACAAAAAATTAAAGATCCTATGACAAAAATCAATAAACATTGATAATAATGGGCCTGCTGGCTTGGAATATTATCATAATTTTTGTAGATATTTTTCCTATATTTTCTTTGTTATCTTTGTTATCTGCTTAATATCAGTTAATTGAAGCAGCTTTTTTTTTTTAATTAGTTAATCAACAATTTATGCCTCATTAATTGTCTTTACGTTGACTTTAGTTGCGTCTGTAAGAAAATTCTATATATTTATAGTCATAAAAAAGCTCATTTATTATTATTTATATATATTTATAGTCAAAAAAAAGCTCATTTATTATTCTCTTTTAAAGCTTTACAACTTATATTTGCAATTATCGGCTTTGCGACAAATTAAAGTTTGTTGCAATGGCTTAAAATCAGGTTTTATACGATAAAACGTTATTAAAATAATGATTGTTATGGCCGAAATTCAATATTAAACCGAGAAAAACTTTAAAAATAAAATAATAAATAACAAAATAACTTTTTTATTTGGCTAAAATGCAACTAAACTAGACCAAAAAATTGAAATAAACTAAATTTCTATAAATATATTTTGCTGTTTTAGCAAAAATCAAGAAAAAACTTTTCAACTGCAAAAAAATGTGCCCAAAAACTGTAGAAAAAAGAACAAAAAAGAAAAATATTGAAAATTAATTAAATTCCATGTCAATTGAAGGCAGCACTAGAATTTCTCTATATATAGCGTATAGTCATGTATTCTATTTTTAAAGGCCTATACAAATTTTTGCTGGCCAAGCAAGAAAAAACCTGGCCAACCAGACTGAGTTGGGCCGAAAGCGTACCAAAAATAGGCAATAAAATATGGTCAGCCTGATAAGAGAGACAACAAGATAAGAGAACTATGTCAGCAGCAGCAGTACCAACAACAAAAGCCACAAAACATAAATCAAAACAAATTGCAAGGAAATGTGCGCAATAATAATAATAATAATAAAAAAAAAAGAAATAGTTACAAAAATTGATATTAAAAATATTAGTAGATGCGTTATAGTACGATGATGACAATATAAGCCAGACAACAATGGCTGACCATGCCCCAAAAAAAAAAAAAGAAAACAAGAAAAACAAGCACAAGAGCACCTACAACTCATCAGCTGTAACAGTGGTGCAATGACAATGCTGGCAAATGAATTATATAGACACTGTCCCACTGTTAACAGTGCCCGCCATTTTGTATTGTTGCTCAATCATGTAAAACATGGGCAATTAGCTGGAGATGGGCTATAGGCGATGGCGCTAAAGATAATGCATAGCGACTGTATGGGGGCGAGGGAAGGGCGTGGCATGACAGACAATCCCATTGCCGCTGCCGCTGCCACTGCCATCGCCATTTGCCGTTTCCATTTCCATTTGAATTTTGCTTTAAGCTGATGGCAAAGGCATATTGAATTTCACTTTGGTAATTTACGTAATTGCGCAACAGAATTATGGCTAATAATGTAGATAAGAGAAGTGAAGAGAACTGTATAGAAGAGTAGAGAATGTGCGAATTATTATCTATACATAATTGCAATTATTATAAGTTGTTGTTGCCGTCATTGGCAGCGTGTGAACATTTGCAGCATAGAATGCTGAATAAGCTAATTTATTAGTAAAGGCGACTATAACAATGTACTTTGTCTATGTGGCATGTGTTGCACATAGCACAAGTTGCATAAGTAGAGTTTGCAAGGCCAATTATAAGATTTGCTAAGATGACTTAGATTAGATATGTCTTTGCTCGAAATCTAGCTTTTTTTATTTATCTTATTCTTTTATTGTTGAAAGCAAATTGAAAGCTTTTGGTTATTATAAGAAGAAAAAAAGTTTGATAAACTTTCAAAGTAGTTTGAGAGCTTAAAGAAATCGATTTGTCGTTGACGAAAATTGTAAAAAGGAATTTTCTTTTGTATAAATATTGATAACTTATGTGAAAATGTATCTAAATAATCGCTTATTTTATTAAATTTCTTTTTATATTATCTATAAAATAGTTGGATAAATAATTTTGGTTTATTTCTTTCGAAAACTGTTTTCATAGAACACCAAATAAGTCAATAGGACAGCAATGGGACATCTGTAGAGCGTCCATAAGTCGTCAAGAGGATAGTCAGTAGCTTGTCAATAGGACATTTGTAGTTAGAAGGTCATCGATAGGATATTCAAAAGGACAAGCGGGACATCTGTAGGATAGTCACTAGGTCGGCGATAGGATAGTCAGTAGGTCGTCATTAGGACATCTGTAGTCAGAAGGTCGCCAAGAGGATAGTCAGTAGGTCGTCGATAGGACAGCTGTCAATAGGACATTTGTAGTTAGAAGGTCGTCGATAGGATAGTCAATAGGTCGTCAGCAGGACATCTTTAGGATAGTCAGAAGGTCGACAAGAGGATAGTCAAAAGATCGTCAATAGGACATCTTTAGGATAGTCAGTAGGTCGTCTAAAGGACATCGATAGGACGATAATAGATTTCTTGGGTTTCTATAATATAAAAAAGACTTAAAATAAATCAATTCTTCTATATAAATCATATATTTTATCCGATAATATTATCCGAAAAACCCGTCTAATAAATAAAATAGCTTAAACAACACTATAAATTCCGTTCCACAACACTGCACATAAAAGTATCTTTCGCAGACAATAATCACCTCAAATAAAGTACAACAAATCGCCACTTATCTATTATCTATGCAATATTTATCTATCGAGAACTTATGCTGATAAAGAAAAGCAAAAAATAGAAATGTTACTCGAGTAGTATGAATATCTTCTGTGTTGTTGTTGTTGTCTCTTTTTTTTCACAGATAAACTGATTTATGTGCACATATTTCTTCAATGGCATGGACAAGCTTTAAATCTACATACATATACATACATAAACTTTAAGTAGCCACTATGTTTGTTTTCACTGCTTATTTTCCTCCTCTCTGCTCTCTTACTCTCTTACTTACAAACTCTCTTACTCATTCTCTTTGGCACGCCCAACACTTATGCTTACACAACATTGTCAAGAGAAAACAAATCGCTGCCATCAGTTTTGAATACAATGTTTAAAGAGCATTTTAAAATTCAGCACCGCAAATGGCAACAAATGCTCAGCACTTGTTGTTGCTCCAACAATTGTTTGTTCTTGTTGTTATACCCTGTAATTGAATAGAATATCTTATAATTAAGTTGTATTCAATGAATTGAATTGAAATTGATAAGCAGATGACATGAAATGGATAGAAAACTTAAAGAAAACTATTATATTCACTTAAAATATCATATAAAATATATGAATAAGTTGAATTTGAAGAAAAATTTATCATTTTAATTAAATACAGGGTATCTTTTAGGCAATTATACTTAAATTTTAGATTTTATTCCTACTTGTTGTTGTTATTATTGTATAGCATGTCTGTATATTATTTCATACGCACGTTGCTTAAGCATGGCAATAAATTTTGTTGGAATATTTTCATATGCGTCGTCAACAAATGCGCCAACAGCAGCAGCAACAGCTACAGCTACAGCAGCAGCAAAGCGCACGCAGACCTCGAAGTTGCCACGCGTTTCAAGCTTTTGGTGGTTGGTAAGGTTTTGGCCCTATCGCGCCCTTTGCGCGCGTTTTGTGCCCTATGCCAGCTACAAGCATGTTACCACATCACGCGTTACTGCGGTTACACAGGCCATGAAGCATACTACTTTAAGTTGGCAAGGGGAAAGCAACAAAACCAAATGTAGCTGACACAAAGACTGTGCCACACACCACCACCACCACCAACATACATACATACATACATATTATACTCATACCTATTGGTTGCGTGGCTCTCGCTCGCTTCTGGTTTTTTGTAATTTTCAATTAAAGCGCTCAACATGTTGCATGCCACATGAGTCTGATGTTTAGCTACCAAAAGCATTTAGTGACAAATTAAGTGTAGCGCGCGTATGCGTGTTAATTTTCAAAAGCAACCAAACAAAAATTACGTATACGACGCATTGGACCTGGTAAGTAAAGAAAGCTTAACGCAATTTATTAAACATTTGCACACAAATTGTTTATTTTGTTGCCAAAGTTTATGGCCAAATGCCCAAATGCTCAATGATCGAGCCGTACCCGCCTCCGCCCAAAAATGCTCAATTTATGAGCCAAACAATCGCTGCCCGTTTGCCTCAGATTAAGTGTCGAGTTTTATGTGACGACAGCAGCAGCAGCAGCAGCAATGGCAGCATTTTCATGCCACACATTTGGACATTGTAGTTGGCACTTCAACGTTTTTGTTTTTGCTTTTTTATTAACAATGTGGCAAAGATGCCAGACGCGAGTGCATTATGACTTAATTTTTATGTGGCACGTTCATAATTTGGTCGAAAGGTGCGATAAACACTTTTTTTTTTGTTGGAATATTTTGCCAGTACATCAAATATTAACCATAATTGGCCACTTGGAATGTGGTTGTGACTGGTCACGTCTCATACATTGTCTGTCAACAGTCTCTCTCTCGCTCTATGTGTGTGTGTGTGTGTGTGCTGCATGCCACTTGGCGGCTTCATTAGCCAGCTGTCACAAGTTGTTGGCGGTTTGCTGTCACAGCTACCAAAAATTACGACCAACTAACATTAAAAGGCAGCAGCAGCAGCAATAGCAACAGCAACAGCTTCAATATGACCACAACCCTGTCGCTCTTACAGTCTCTCCCAGTCTCTCTTTGAGTCTCCTGCTCTCCCACTACACTGTCAACCACAAATTGCATTCCATTTTCGGCCCACATACCATTTGTATATGTATATGTATATAGAGTATATTGTGAAAGCAACCAAGCGAAAGAAATATCAAAGCAGAGCACAACCATTGCTTGCAGCAGGTACATACATGTTATGGCAGCAAACTGTTCTTGTTTACCATCATTTCAACAGAAGATTTCTTTGCTTTTCCGAAAAAAAGGAAACTTTAATTACATTTCTTTATATTTTTTTATTCTTATTATGTGTATAAATTTTGTGTAATATGAGATTGTTTGGTTAAATCTTAGTGTAAATATCTTATTTGTTGAAATACTCTAATAAAATATGAAAATTTTAAAATATTAATCAACAAAAGACACCAAAAAAATGTTAAAAAATGTTTGTAATTAAGAAACTTCATTAAAACCATTTGATATTTCTAAAAAAAATATATTAAATATTGTTATATTTTGGTTTAATTTGTGTATGCGCTCTGGGCACACTTTTACGCCAACTCCCATCCCTAGTAGTTGCTCATTTTATGTCTATCGATAAAAAATAATTCGATAATTTATTTTTTATTATAAACCATATTTTACGATACAAAAAGATTGAAAATTGCTTTTTTCTTTATCCCATTTAATCACTTGAATTATTTACCATCAATAAACTTCAACAATTATTAACTTGACTAAAGTTTATTGCTTTCATTTCTTTCTTTCTTTCATCATTGATACTCTCATTTTATCTGCACAAACAATTGATTTCAAGTGGAAACTAATTTGTTGAACATTGTTATTATTATTATTATTATTTTTCTTTTAAAACAAATACAAAATGAACAAAATGAGATATGTACACATGTGTAAAATGCCAACACATAACACAGCAAAATGGTTTAAAATTTTTGCGTTGGCCACAGGACATGTTACACTTTCCAACATTCCATACAAAGCCATAATATAAATATGCAGCAGCAAGAGCAAGAGCAATGCTCTAAGACAAGTAGTATATATGTATATATATATATTGGTACTTATGTATTTTTAGTGTGAAATCCAAAACTATATTATGCTTGAATCTTCAAGCTGTTCTCTATTCTTTTACGCTCTCTCTCTCTCTCTCTTTTTTTTTGGAAACTTGAAACGTTGCACTTGGCTGCTGAGCAAACATCGCTGCTGTATGGAATATATAGAGAGAGAGTGAGAAAAAAGGGGTTCGAGTTTAGGAAACAGTTGCTAGTGTCGACCCCGATCCTAACAAACAAAAGCAGCATCAGACAGGCAGACACACACACGCAGGCAGATACACAGACAGACAGGCAGAGAGAGAGACACTTAGAGAGGCAACTGAGAGGCAACTGACCATTCAGTTGAGTTTTTTTTTCTTTGAAAGACTAAGTCACGTCACGGACATCAGAGAGGATGCTCATTGTTTGCAGACGTAAGTAAATGTACATAAAATTTATTTCAGCTCATGTGCGTGTGTGTGTGTGTTGGTTAAGTAAAAGGACTTGAGGGCAATCTATAGAGTATAGAATATAGAATATAGAGTATAGAGTATGGGTCAAAAAAGCATGGAAATATATGCAGATGTGACCAGTTTCTTGACTTTGCCTTTTGTTTAGCAATAAACATACACATGTATACTCTAGTATATATAAGATTTTTATACGAAAGCAACAACCATAACACAAATGACAACGACATACATTTATATATTATACTATATATGTACATATACATATTGTATATATATAAATACAATCAATGGAAAAATCGAAACAAATGCGTTGCATTTGCCAAATTCAATTTGTGCGACTTGAATTTTATGTGAGAAGCTGAGAGAAAAAACACAAAAAAAAAAAAATGCTAAAAAAAGGAAAGAAAGAGAAATCTTTAAACTGACGCAAATTCCTGAATATTGATGTCTTACAGCAGAATGAATTTGATTGATAGAGAAAGATAGAGAAAGAGATTCAAAAGAATAACATTTTTCATATATGAAAATATGATAACTTATGCATGCTTTAAGAACATGAAGCTTTCTAAAAGTCAAAAGAAAACAATTTAACATAAGAAAAGGGCTTACAACTATGCTATCTTAGAAGTAAAATAATAATAATAAAAAATATAGTTTTCTATGCTTCGACATAACCCAACTTTAAGCTACTTTGCTATTGTAAAAAAAAGAGAAAAAACTTTCTCTTTCGTTTTTTTTCTGTTAGTTGTATTGGGCAATTGCAATTACAAACAAATTGATTGTACACACACACACACACACACACACCGATACATATATAGTTCTATATACATTTGCGTATTACATGTCATTACAAATTTTTTGTGTTTCTTTGCCCTTGCATACATGTCGTATGCGCAATATTACTTAGTAGCTTATGTAAATGGCAGACAAAGGCAACAGCAACAGCAAAAGAAAAAACTCAAACTAAAAGTAATAAAAAATGCTAATTTTATGTTATTGTTGTCCCTGTACAATGTATATATATATATTGTATATATTTTGTCAGCGTTTGTGTTGTTGGTTTTTCTCTGCTAAATTATCGCCATCATCTTATGCTGTTGTCTTTTGCTGTTGCTGTTGCTTTTGCTTTTGCTTTTATCTTTTAGCGCAAAACAGGAAATGATTTATGCAAAATGGCCGACGAGCAACTAATTTAAACTTGCCATAGACTGACGCATACACACGCACAGAGGCCATACACACATGAGCTGGTTTTTCATTTTCCTCCGTTGATTTTTTATTCTTGTTCGTCATGCGAGCTCATATCCTTTGGCTTATTGAAACATCCGCTGCCGGATATTGAATGCCTTTTTATTTATGCGCGCCGCAGCATTACATGAACTTTGATTTAAACTTAAAGCATACTTTGAGGCGTGCGCATTGACTCTGCGATTTTTCGTTATATTTAGCTTCTTGCCTAGCCTCAAGGCACACACACACACACACATTTGCTAATTACCTAATTGCAGCAGTTTAATATAAAAAAAAATCGAAATCACATTACATTTAGCCAAACACACACACAACTACAACTACAACCAAACAACTTTATAAGAGGCAATCAAATTGATTGTATTTGATGGCCAAGTTGCTTTTGTTGTGGTTTGGTAGCCAAACAACAAAACCAATACCCCAAACAATGGCCTCAGGCATGAGCCATAAATCTTGCGCGCACTTGCTTCAAAAACCACCTAAACCACCTACTTGTGTACTGCGTCCCAGCAGCCTTTCAACGCCTTCAGCTCAGCTCAGCTCTCCTACTCGCCGTCAGTTTTTTTTATGTTGACTGCAATCGCCTGAGTGTCCTGGTGAGTGTTTGGCATGCCCCGGCACACTGGCAATGTCCAAAATGCACTGCAAATAATGGCTAAGAAAAAAAGAAACGAAATGCTTGCAATGAAATCTTTAGACCAACTAATAGCAACGACTTATTTATGCTCTACTTAGCGTTTAAAAAAATATATATAAAAGCGAAATTTCATCAGATTCTTTGCGGCTTATAGATTAAATATTCATTTGTGCAGAAAACAAAACATGCCAATAAACGCTGCATACTTTTAGGCTTGTGCTTTAAATTCAAGACAATTCCAGCAAGTTATCTTTATTCAATGTATTTTTATAGCATTTCCTTCAAATAAAAACAAATTTTTGAATGCAATTAACTAAGAAAATTCATTTAAATATTTACACACAATTTGACTCATTACGGCAAAAAAAAAATTCGAAACTTTTTGATGTTCTGAAAATCACATACCAGCAAAAGTTAATCTCTAAGTTTATAATACTCTCGCTCGCTCTCTCTCTCTCTCTCTCTCTTTGCTAATGTCTAAAACGTAAGCAATGCCAGTAAAAGCTATAAGATGAAAAAAAAAATAATAATAATAATGTTGCTCTATTGCTTTTTCTTTCTCTCTCTTTGTCTATCTTCTGTGGCCGCTCTTTTTGGCATATTGCTTCGTTGGCTGCGTTTTGTTGGGTGCATTAAAAATAAACGACTGTGGCCAGCGCTCAATTTGGAATGAAATTGGCGCAAATACCACAAAAAAAAAAAATACCGAAATTTGTACAATGGCAAGTGCAGCATAAGCAAAAAGAAAAAGAAGAAAAAGTTCACAAAAAAAAAAATTAGATGAGAGCGGCACAACACACACATACACACACACTCCAACTCTCACTTAAGCAAGAGAGCGCAAAAATGAGCAAAGAGCAAATTGAAAAGCCATACAAATCAAATTGTGTGGGCGTGTGTGTGTGTGTGTGTGTGTGTGTGTGTTAGTACGTTAAATTTTACGTGTACGTGTGTGTGTGTGCGCTGCTCTCGGTTATATAATTTATAAGCGGCCATCATCAATGAGGAGTGCTCATTATGATGGCACAAAAAGTAAGTAAGTGGCAATCGTTTACGCACAAAGTAAACAAAACGTGGCTAAAAATGCCTGACAATGCTTTCTCTTTTAACATATATGGGAAAATGTGGGAAAATGCATAAAATTGACCAGCATGAAGGGTCATAAATGTGCCTTGAAGTACATATATATAGTATATATATTATATAGTACACTTATATGGCACTTGAATTCGATTTTATGTAGTCTATATATAGCTCAAACCCTTAAAAGTTTTATTCACTTTAACATCATCATTGTCTTTGGCTCGATAATGCAATCAATTTGGTGTCTGCCTTGAAAATTTCGTTATTGTTGCAACATTTCATGTTCAGGGCTGTCATTGAAGTATATTACCAAAAAATTACTTTTTCTAAAAAGATTTTTGTATACTATTAAAATAAACAATAAAATGTTGAAAAATAGCGCAAATCATCATAAAAATATGTTTATTTAGAAGAAAACTTTCTTTTTTTTTATTAAAGCTCATTTTTAATCGAAAAAACTCAAAGAGAACGAAATAAACTTGTTTTTTTTTGAGGTTATTTAACTATTTTAAAATCGATTTGCAGCCCTGTCTTGTCAAGAAATTGACAAGCAACGAATACGAACTAAAAATGAAAAGAAAAAGAAAAGAAAATGGCTGCATAAATTATTGCCAGTGTTGAGTGCAAGTTAATAGATTTCTTTCGCTTTTTTTTTTTTTTTATTTTGTTCTAATGCAAATCAACGTGGAGGCATGCAACAAGGGCATTGCAGAAAATCAAAGAAGCAAATGCAAAGAATTCTTTTTTTTTTTCTCGCATAAAATTTAATTACTTGGCAACAGAGCGAACAGAAATCAACGCTAAGCAACTGGCTTTCAACGGAAGTGCAAAAAAATAAAAATTTATAAGAAGAAGAAGCAGCAGCAACCGGATAGAATACACGAAAAGCAGAGCAAAAGCAGAGAATTCGTGCTGTCAGCGTTTGGTTTGTTTATGCATATTTCAGGAGGTTGCCGCTGTCGCTGTTGCTGTTGCAGTTGTTGTTGCACATTAAGAGTAGCCATTGTTGTTGTTGTTGTTGTAGCGCTGTCTTAATGATTGCCAGACTCGTATTCGACAAATATACGCCCTTTGACCTTATAAACGCGTTTTTAACGAACTACTGAAAGTCAAATGTGTTCCCTCCGTTTGACCGGACACGGACACGGAATCATTTTTGCATATTCATTGGTATAGATAAAGCTTGAGCTTTGTAAGCGTAAATATATGCCAAAGTACTTTAAACAATTCATTAATTTACATTACAAGAGCTCTTATAAATAAAAATCTCTCTCTCTCTTACAAAACAACACAACAAAACACAGAGTACAGTACAGCCTTGGACCGGATGTTGACTAAGCACAGACTGTACTTTGACTAATATTCTGTAAACTAATTTTCGGCAGAAAACTCGACAAATACAAACACCTTTTGTATACCATTGATATTGATTATCAAACATCAATGTGAAGTTAATTGAAGATATAGATAGATAGACAAACTAGCTTTTAGTCAATTATTATTTTTTTGTGTAATTTCCGTTTTTGTTCAACACTTTGTGCTGCTCCTCAGTTTGTGTGTATTTTGCAGCTCAGCCAAAAAGTATGCTACAATTTGTGTGATTTATGCAGAGATTGATGCCGTTCGTACTGCTACTTTTTGGCCATATCAGCACACAGCAAATTAAGCATAGTAGAAACAACAACAACAACAACAAAACAAAAAAGGAAAACGAACACAATAACAAAACAAAAATGAAAACTCATGATGGCCATCATTTGAAGCTAAATGATTTTCGCCCATTTTCCCCGGTAATTGCCAAGTAGAAGAAGCAGCAGCAGCAGTAGCAGTGGCAGCAGTGGCAGCATAATAAATGCCTTTTGCTACTATTTGCTGTCTACTAGCTCTCTGTCTCTCTGGCTCTCTATACAATTTTTGCTATTTTGCAATGTTTAATGGAAAAATCAAGCCATCAGTTTTTCAGTGCTTAGGTATACACCCTACACTCCGCCAGCATACATACAATAGCTGTCTCTGCTAATTGCAACAACAATTGCAATGAACTAACTGAATCTGAAAGCAAAAAATCTAAAAAAAAATCTAAAAAATAAGAAGAAAAAGAAAAAGTATAAAAAACTAGGCCACAGTTCCGAACATGACCAGTGCTGTACTGGCTGGAAAACTGTTGCGATTGCCTTTGGGCGTTGGATAACAAGTTGGGTGCAAAATTTTACAAATTATAATCGTCATTTGTCATGGATGCCTCTCATAGTAAGCAAGCAAGCAAGCAAGCAAATGGATGGACTCCATGGTCCATCTTGGCCAGGCCTTCACCCACATCGCATCGCATTTTTATTGACACATTTTAAATGACAGGGGACAACACGACAACACGACAATAACTGGGCAATACTGAATTAGTAATTCACTTAAGCCTTCAATCCATTTGTCCTTAATTTCTTCTTTTTTTTTTTTTTTGGTTCGCTCTTCCCTCAGGCTGGCCGACGGCAACGCACACCAAAGATTTCCAAACCGGGACGACATTTTTGCATTGTATCGAATAGCATGCTGCCAAATGCATCGCGCATTGTGATGCTTAGATCCTTGATATGTCCAATATCACAGTAGGCCATCAGTCCGTTGCCCAGCAGCTGTTCACAGGGTGTGCCATGCACTAAACTCGGCTCATGCCGATAGATGGCGACACATAGACGCAATTGTTGACGTTGCAGCAGCAATGGCAGCATGACTTTCCAATCAACATTGCTTAGATCAAGCTCATTATCACGGGGCTCCAGCAATTGATTGCTCGACAATTCTTCTGTATAGTCCGCATGTATGCGCACACACAAACAAAGCGTGCAAATCATCATGAATTTTAGGTTATGTTGAGCCATTGTTGAAATATTTATTTATATATTTTTTAAAAATTTTATTGTTGTGCACTTTAAGCCGCGTTTAAACGCATTGAAGCTCTGTTATAAACTGTTTGGCCCTTACAGTCAACAAATTACGTGACTCGAGCTTGCTGACGTGTGTGGCTGTGTGTCTGGCCAAGACATTGTTTTAACTGCGTCAATAAAGCTTTAATAGATTAATAAATAAATACAAAAAAAAACGGACTTAGCCTGGCTCAAATAATATAATAAACTTAAAATGCTCAAAATTTAAGCTCAAATTTTATATAAATAAAGTAAAATATTCAACACGTTTTCATCGATTTTCTATTAAAAATAAAACATTTTTTATAAGAAATATATATTTTATAATAAATATATTTGTTTTTTTATGTTTTTTTGTTTGTGATAATTTGCATTGAGTTAGCTGGAAATGTTTAACTTGGCTTTAAATTTCTAACTGGCAGACATTGTACGTGACTTTGAAGCAATTGACCATGTTGCACGTGGCAAATAGCTTTTGATGGGTCAAATACAAATATATTGGGTTCAAGCGACTGTTGGCCAACAAATTAATAATAATTCTATAAAAATTCATTAAAAATTTATATTTCTTTAACTTGTTTTAGGTCTTTTTCAGGTCATTTCTGTATTTTAATATATTTATTTTAACAAAATATTAATCAATTATTTATATAAAATGAATGCAAACAAAAATTAATTTTTTTTTTTAAATATTAATAATTGAATTACGAAATGAAATGTTTAAAAAATATAAAATTATTTTTTCTTACAATTTAAATATTTTATTTAAATTCTTTTTTAGTTTATTTTGAATGCCAGCAACAGCTGCAAAATACAATTTTTATTTTTTTTTGGCCATAAATCTTTTGGGCAAAAAAGTCAAACTAATAAATGTCAAAAGGACATGTAAG
>JBANCX010000145.1:0-11358 GCA_037040065.1 Dettopsomyia nigrovittata
AAATCGATTTAATTATTATTTATTTGCGACAGTCACGCGCGTGCACATTTTGCCGGTGTCAGCGTTGCCACCCGACTAACATTACCTTTACGCACAGTTCAAATGCTGCATCAATTTAATGCGCGCGCATAAAAGTATGCAACAAAATTTGAATACTTTGCCCTATATAGCGCTACTACAAGTTTGTTAGGCATTTGCAGCTCATATAATACATCAATTCAGAACTACCCTGTTTGCTGCTCATTAGTAATATAATAAATTTGATGAACACACAATCCAACTACAAAATTAATTGATTATCTTACCTAAATTGCCTCAGAGGCCTAAACATGCGCTCAAACATTTCAATATGATTAAATATTATTAGATATTTAATATTTGATACGGGCACCCTACAGGCTAAATAGCTTTCAATTAAATTCAGTTCTGTATTTGTTGGCAACCGGTGTCGATGTCCAATGTCGTTGCTATCAAATTTGCGTCAATTTTTTTGGCGTCGTTTCTTTGGCTCCAGAGATTACTATGGCAGCATACGTCTGATAATCAGTTTGGCTCTGTTTCTGGGCATAACACCATATTATGTGTCCAACGAGCAGTACAATGGACAGCGTGTGGTGCGTGAATCCTGGTATGGTTACGTCAATGCCATCTGTCACTGGCTGCTCTTTGCCTACTGTTACATTTATGTTAATATTCATAATGAATCTCTCATTGGTTACTTTATGCGCAATCATATCTCTCGAGTGAGCACTCCGCTTCACGATATGGTTGGCGTTGCTGCTGCCGTCTTCATCTTTATTGTGCCGCTCTTTCTGCGACGTTATCTGAAGCGTGCTATTGCGTATCTGGTGCGGATCGATCGACGTTTCGAGAATTTCAATCAACCATTGAATTATACAGAGATACAAGTCTATATAATGAAAATTCTACTGGTTGTGGCCTTAATGGATGCGTTCATCATAAGTGTTTGCCTTATTTGCTATAAGAATATGGATGTGCAGGCCTCTTGGCAGCTTAAGTTCATAATGATTCATGAGCTCATTACCATATCGATGACGATAAGCATGTTTTGTTTATTAACGGGATCTGTGCAAAAACGTTTGATTCGATTACATAAGGTAAGTAGCCACAAGCTTCACATTTCTTAATGCAGCCTAAAAGTATGCAATAGTATTTTGTGAAATGCGCTTAGTCTGTGTGTGTATGCAACTCATGAGCTTTAATTTATATAAAATTTATATTTTCAACAATTAAATTTCACTATTTAAAATGCATATACGTAATTTTAGTGTCTAAATTCAAGTAAACAACAACTTGTTAGTCACAAATAATTATCATATTAGCATATCCTTGAGCAATCGCCATTTCTATGCATATTTTTGTTGCCAACATATAAAAGAGATGCAAATAATTATATATATGTATGTATTGAGCCATTCGGTTATTTGGGTGGTTGTTGAGAGACACGTGTTGAACATACTGCTGCTGTTGTAGTCTATACAGTGTGAGTCCTCCTCTGAGCCGACATAATTCGCACTCTCAATGTGATTCGGTTAGGCATCTGTCCAATCGACTATTCATCGTTCGGCTTGCTGCGTATCGTTGCTGTTGCAGTTCGACTTGTCCCTTAGGACTTGACGGTTGTGCAGTTTCGCTAATCGCAGAGAATAAAAATGTCCACCGCGTTGCGTCGCGTACGCAAATATTTTATATCCTCGCAAGTGTATGAGGCACTGCGTCCACTTTTTTTTCTATCATTTCTCTATGGCCTGACACCGTTCCATGTGGTCAAGCGTAAGATGGGTGAATCCTATTTAAAGATGTCCTGCTTTGGCATTTTCAACATTTTTGTTTACATTGTTTTGTGTGGTTTCTGTAATATTTCATCGCTCCGTCAAGGTGAATCCATTGTTGGCTATTTCTTTCGCACTGAAATCTCAACAATTGGTGATCGGTTGCAACTCTTTAATGGCCTAATCGCCGGTGCTGTCATCTATACGTCGGCCATATCGAAACGGTTTAAGTTACTCGGCATACTTACCATATTGCATAGTCTCGATACAAACTTTTCTAATATTGGCATCCGTGTTAAGTACTCAAGAATCTTTCGTTATTCGATATTATTGCTTGTCTTTCAATTGCTGATTTTGGGCGTCTATTTTGTGGGCGTGTTCCGGTTACTTGTCTCACTGGGCGTCACACCTTCCTTCTGTGTCTGTATGACATTCTTTCTGCAACATTCTGTGGTCTCCATTGCCATTTGTTTGTTCTGTGTGATTGCATTCAGTTTTGAGCGACGTCTAAGTATTGTAAATCAGGTGAGTATAATGTCACTACTAACTTGGCCATATCTTTATGAAACAGTAGAAGGGAGAGTGAAAGGTAGCGCTGGTAAATAAAGTATTTTAGACTATTTGTCTGTCTGTCTCAGTTTTATTGACTGACTCTTGTGAATATAATTTATTTTCATTATCATTTATTATATTTATTTTGTTTATTAGGCTAGACCTGTTTATTTAAGCTAAATAGCAACGAGCCTCTGTTTACTTAGGAATATTTATGTGCAACAGGTATTAATGGAAAAATGTTTAGCATTTTAATAGAATAATTCAATTAATTTAAATGATAATAAATATCAAGCTTATGACGAGTCAATCACCTACTCAGAACTATGGCTAATAAGTTTATATCATTCATAATTCTCTGAACTATGTGTAATATGTAATTATTAACTCAATTGAATAATAACTACTTCATTTACAATTAATTTGCATATCAACATATATTCTTAAGCTTTCATTGTTGATGATAAACCAGAAATATAAATAAATATTTAATTGTCTCTGCCATTCGGTGGTTGTGGAATGTGCTCTCCTTACAGTTGACAGACAGAATAATGAACCTCATATACATATATGTACATTCATATGTCGCATTCGGTTAGACATCCTCGCTGTCGTCGACTTATTCGGTTTGTGTCTTGACTGCAGTTCGAATTGGTCCTTTACACTAGACGGTTGTGCAAAATGTCATCTGCTCTGCGTCGCGTGCGCAATTATTTTATATCCTCACAAGTCTATGAGGCACTGCGTCCATTATTCTTTCTCTCATTTCTGTATGGTTTGACACCATTCCATGTGGTCAAACGGAAGTTGGGTGAATCCTATTTAAAGATGTCACGCTTTGGTATATTCAACATTGTTGTTTCAATCATTTTATGTGGCTATTGCAATATCTCATCACTGAGCCAAGGGGAATCTATTGTGGGTTACTTCTTTCGCACTGAAATCTCAACAATTGGTGATCAGATGCAACTCTTCAATGGACTCATAGCAGGTGCTGTCATCTATACATCAGCTATATTGAAGCGTTTTAAGCTACTCGAAACGCTGTCAATTTTACATAGTCTTGATGCGAACTTTGCCAACATTGGCGTCCGTGTAAAGTACTCGAGAATCTTTCGATATTCATTGCTATTGCTCATCTTTGAAGTTCTTATTTTGGGCATTTATTTTGTGGGTGTGTTCAGTTTACTTGTCTCTCTGGACGTAACACCTTCCTTCTGTGTCTGTATGACCTTCTTTTTGCAACATTCTGTGGTATCCATTGTCATTGGTTTGTTCTGTGTGATTGCATTCAGTTTCGAGCGACGACTTTGTATTGTCAATCAGGTAAGTTGACTTTTTAATCAAAAAAAAAAAGGTTTTTTCGATAACATTTGATAAACTTTATTAGTTGCTCTTTCTTAAAGTCCCTTTAAGTTTATTGAAAACACTTTAAAGTTCATTGGTAAGTCACTTACTTACCTTTACCTCGCAATTAATTAAACTCATGCTTATAATTGTGTCTCCAAGGACACGGTTTGAAGTCTGATGTGTAAATGCTACAATTAAAGCTAATAGCTAAATGGCACATTGTAAGCATATTGTATCCATTGTTAAGCTGCCATAAACTGGCTAAATTATTTAACTGGCAGGTAAATGACAGGCAAGCACAATACGGTCACACCTTATTTGACGGGTGTCAATGCTAATTTTTCTTTTGCACAACTTTCACTCAGTTGCCGGTTAAGAGTTCTGCCGAACAGACATTCAAAATGTCCGTAGAAACAGTTAGTAAAAATGTGGTCAAAAGCTCATGGTGCAAGAGTTTATATCGCTTGTTCTCGGCCAAGCAGCTGTACGAGTGTCTGCGTCCTCTTAGTCTGGTTACCTTCATGCACGGCCTGACTCCGTTCTTTATTGGCAGGGACTCAGAAACTGGCGAATTTGTGATTAAGAAATTCTGGTTTGGCTATGTGAATGGCTTTATACATGTGTCCATCTACAGTGTCTGCTATATTTTGACCATGGTCAATAACTTTGAGAGTGTGGCCAGCTATTTCTTTAGATCGCACATAACCTATGTTGGTGATATGATGCAGATCGCAAGTGGATTTGTTGGCGTCACGGTCATTTATCTGACAGCGATTGTGCCCAAGCATCGCCTTGAGCTGTGTCTGCAGAAATTCAATACAATGGACAAGCAGCTCCAGAGCGTTGGCATCAAGATTATGTATAGCAAAATATTGCGGTTTAGTTATATATCGGTCCTGACCAAGTTTCTGGTACATCTTGCATTCTCCTGGGTTACATTTGCAGTACTCCATTCATCGAATGTCTATCCAAGTCATGCGTTGCAGTTTACTTTTATGGTACAACATACGGTTGTGGCCATTGCCGTCGCAATGTTTACGTGTTTTACGTATTTGGTTGAAATGCGTTTGGCAATGGTGAATAAGGTAAGCCGGAACACGGATATAAAAAAAAACACTTAAATTATTATCTTTTTGGCTTGAACACAAACTCAGCTACAACTATATAATATTTCCTTTCGGTTTAACCCCAAGGACTCATTAAAGCGCCCCAAAAAATCCATAGCATACTTATGTGGACAATTCATTATTTAGCTTGAAATTTAATTAAGTGAATGTGTGTAGAGGTCGCCACTTAAACGTTTCTAATTTCATAATGAAAACAAAGAAACGAACTGTCATAAAACGTTACCTGTACGTGCCTGAGGTGACAGCCAACTGACAGCTCCTCGAAATTGTGCTCCAGAAGTTCAAGGTTTTTAAACTTTATCAATTAATAATGATGACCAATTGCAAAGTATAAAAGCTGCAGCACAATAACTTTCTAAATCAGTTTACTTAAAATTCTTTTTGGTTTATTATGTGGCAGCAATTGTTTAGACCACGCGATGCATATGGCGCCGAGCAGACGTTGCTTCTGTTTACCTTTCTGCTTGGACTGACTCCATTTCGGTTGAGGGGTCAAGCAGATTCGCGTCACTTTCAGTTGAGTCGTCTGGGCTATTTAAATGGACTGCTGCAGCTGAGCTTTTTCGCATATTGCTTTTTGTCTGCACTCATTGAGCAAGAGAGCATTGTTGGTTACTTTTTTCGATCGCGTATCTCTCAGGTGGGCGACTCTATGCAGAAATTCATTGGCATGATGGGCTTGTGTACACTGTTCCTGTGCAGTGGTCTCCGTGTGCGTTTGCTCATACGTCTCTGGGATTTGATAGCACATATCGATGAGAGATTACTTGATGTGGGCATCTGCTTTAATTATGCTCGTATAATGAAGCTAAGACATACACATATAGTGCTCATGTCTGCTGTACAATTGTTCTATTTGATCAGTTCCTTTTGTTTGATGTTTTTAAATGGTGTCTGGCCTACTTATATAGCCGCTGTATCATTCTATGTGCCGCAGGTATTTCTACTAAGTATTGTCTTACTTTTCGGCGCTATATTGCATCGTTGTTGGCAACAAATTGAGGCTATAAATAAGGTAAAGTTTTATTTTTTTTGTAGTGTAGCAACTTATTGTCTAATTTATCATGATGTTCTATATCTCATTTCATACAATTACCTCTTTCTTTAATTAATAAGCCACAATCATAATCTAGATATTTGTATATATATTACTATTTGCGACTCTGTTTGGAAGTTTATTTGTAAAACATTGCGCATACGCCATGTGGCTGCCGTACTATTTGGACAGACTTGTGCGTCCAGCCAATGTCTATGACTGCTATCGTGTTGTATTATTTGTGGCTCTCTTTTTTGCCATTGTGCCATATTGTGTAGAGAGTTCACCACAGCGTCGACTACGTACATCATGGTTCGGTTTGGCTAATATAATCCTTCGCATGGCTTTCTATGTGTTCAACTTAATGTTTAGCTATGTGGAACGGCGTAGTATGATGTTGGATTTGGCTTTGACAAATGTATCGGGTTTTACAGCTGATCTGGAGATGGTTAATGGCTTGTTTGGCATCTTAGCCGTCTTGATTAGTTCGCTATGGAATCGTATGAAGCTTGTGCATATTTTATGTTTATACGATTACCTGGAAAATGATGCATTTCCTCGTGTTGGCATCAACTTTCGTCAAATTCGTGCGGCTAAAGAAATCAATGGATTGGTTATCTTCTTATTCTGCACATTATTGACATTTATTGGCTATAGCTTTAGTACAATATTTACTATAGAAAAGAGCTATTTGTCCTATATGGCTATAATTAGTTACTTTTCGCCAAATTTTATTGTCTGTGCCGTTTGTGTACTCATCAGTGGCTTATTAATCAAACTGCGTATTTATCTCAGCGCCATGAATCAGGTGTAAATTCAGCTTACAAATAAATTATTTATTTTATTAATTATATTTTTAATATTTTCCTTTTTTTCTAGGTACTTAAGAACCTGGCCCTACAGTGGGATACACGCAGTGTTAAGGTCGATCCAAAGCTACGTCTGCAGTGCATGGACTCATTTTCCATGTACACCATTGTCTCAAAGGATCCAGCTGAAATCATACAGGAATCTATGGAAATACATCATTTGATCTGCGAGGCTGCCTCAACAGCTAACAAATACTTTACCTATCAACTACTTACTATCATATCCATTGCCTTCTTGATCATTGTCTTTGATGCTTACTATGTTCTGGAGACTCTCTTGGGTCGATCAAAGCGTGAGAGTAAATTCAAAACTGTCGAATTTGTTACATTCTTCTCTTGTCAAATGATCTTATATTTGATTGCGATTGTTTCGATTGTTGAGGGCAGCAATCGTGCTATTAAGAAGAGCGCTAAAACAGGCGGCATTGTGCACTCTCTGATGAACAAAACTAAGAGCGCCGAAGTACGAGAGAAACTGCAGCAATTCTCTTTACAATTGATGCATTTGAAGATTAACTTTACTGCAGCAGGTCTCTTTAATATCGATAGAACTTTATATTTTACTGTGAGTTGTTATTATATATGAATTTTTCTCTTTACTTTAATTGTATTTCTTTATAGATCTGTGGCGCTTTAACTACTTATCTTATTATATTGTTGCAATTTACGTCAAATAGTCCAAGCAGCGAACTTGAAAACTGTTGCGAAGCTTTAACTAATTTAAATCAAACACTTTAAATTAAATTTAAATAAATTGTTTTAGCTTTTGTGTGCATTGTTAGGAATAAGTTAAATAAGTAAATTGTAGACTTTAATATGTTGATGTGCAAAGCTTTTACGCAACTAAAGCTTTTTATTTAAATGTAGCTTTTATGGATATTTAAAAAATACTTTAAGAATAAGCTAAAAAGTAAACAAAGTTGAAGCTCTTAGCAAAGGATTTCAGTTTATTTTAATTTAGTAGAAATTTTTAACCTTTCTGCACTTTAAAAATATTGTCAAATTAGTTAAATATCTTATAAATAAACAAATTTCAATATTTTGGTAGTTAAAAAGTCTTAAACGGAATTAAATTGTTTTTGTTTTTCAATTTACTACGTAATTTCCTGTTTGCGTTGACGTCTTTATTATATAAGCTTTTCCAAGTATTCCATTCATATTATTATTATTGTTATCCATCTAGCGAAAGTCAATCATTTAATTTGGTATGTTTGCTTGATAAACTGTCCATATACGTACATACTACACAAAAAAAAGTCCTCCAAAGGACACTTATTGCAAAATAATCATTTTATTTCAACGAGTATGTAAGCTTACCGCTCTCTCTCTTTGTACTAACCGCTTCCACGCCCACTCCCATTTCAAGGTACTGTCAACTAACTTTGCAACATGTTCAAGCTTAATTAAATATTTGCGGCAATTGGTATTAGCTTATTATGCCGTCCGGTTGTCCAAACGACTTCTGGGCCCCATCGTTGATATATGAGCCAACAGGTTGCTGCTGTTGATGACTAGCATTTCATCAACATTACCGTGGCAGCAGCAGTTAGTTGTCCAAAAGCATGCAAGATGTGTAAACGTGTATTTGACAAGTGTATTCATTCTATAACAAAAGTGGTTTTAAAGCTCTGGGAGCGCATCTCTCAGGCGGACAATGTCTTTCAATCGTTGCGTCCTCTTACCTACATCTCGTTGGTGGGTTTGGCACCATTCCGTTTAAATCTGAACTCTGACAAAGAGGTTCATACCTCAAATTATTCCTTTGTGGCTGGCATTGTGCATTATTTGTTCTTCGTATTATGTTTTGTCATATCCATACGCGAAGGTGACTCCATTATCGGTTATTTCTTTCAAACGAATATTACCAAGCTGGGCGATGGCACATTACGTTTAACTGGCATTCTGGCCATGTCCTCGATCTTTGGCTTTGCGATGTTCAAGCGTCAGCGTCTGGTCAGCATTATACAGAACAATATCGTGGCAGATGAGATCCTTGTCCGTTTGGGCATGAAATTAAACTATCGACGCATATTACTCTTCAGTTTCCTCATCTCCATGGGCATTGTTGTCTTCAATGTGGTGTATTTGTGTGTTAGCTATGGTCTGTTGGTCAGTGCGACAATTTCACCATCGTTTGTTACTTTTACGGCCTTCGCTTTGCCTCACATTAATATCAGTTTGATGGTCTTCAAGTTTCTTTGCACTACGCATTTGGCACAGAGTCGTTTCAGTATGGTGAATGAGGTGAGTATGAAAAAAAGAGAGCAAAACAGTTTTCTCACCACATACGCAATCGCTCTTTTTTGCGTCTTGCTTTATAGATTCTTCAGGACATACTGGATGCTCACATTGAGCAGATGACCGCTTCGGAGCTGTCGCCGATGCATTCGGTGATTAATCATCAGCGTTATAGTCATCGCTTGCGTAATTTAATTAGCACTCCAATGCAGCGTTACAGTGTTACCTCGATTATACGTCAGAATCCGGAATATGCCATCAAGCAGGTGGCCAATATACACAATTTGTTGTGTGACATTTGTCAGACAATTGAGGAATACTTTACCTATCCATTGCTGGGTATATTGGCTATATCATTTCTATTCATACTCTTCGATGACTTTTATATATTGGAGGCTTTGTTGAATCCCAAACGTTTGGATAATTTTGAGACTGATGAGTTCTTTGCCTTCTTTTTAACCCAAATGATGTGGTATGTCGTCATTATATTTCTTATTGTCGAGGCCAGCAGCATTACGATCAAACATAGCAGTTATAGTGCTGCTATAGTACATAAGATACTCAATATAACCGAGGAAGCTGCTCTCAAGGATCGTCTATTTCGTCTATCGCTGCAATTGTGCCATCGTAAGGTGAGCTTTACGGCTGCTGGACTATTTCGCTTGGATCGTACATTGATCTTTACGGTTTGTCAGACAATTGAAGATAGTTAATTGTTCGTTTATTAAAAAAAAAATTCATTTTTTATAGATAACTGGCGCTGCTACATGTTACCTCATCATTCTTATACAGTTTCGTTCGACGCATCATGTTGAGGAAGCTGATATTGCCAATTCAACAGATTTTATACAACTTGGTTAAATATGAGTTACAGCTTTAAATAAAATAAAATATTATATATTCGTTATAATAGTTTTTTAGTTAATTGATTTTAGAATAAATGTTCTCCTTACAGTTGTATAGCTGCCATGTTTGTACACGCAAGCAGTGTACATTAAGCAAGCAGTCCATGTTCAATCAAAGCAACTCTGGCAACGCTGTGAACAATTCAAATAGCAGCCGTTACAACATTTGACCTGTTCTAGTTTATCACACGCAATCGACTTGTCACATTGCAACATAAGTTAACAATTAATTTAGTTTTTTTTTTTATCTGTTGTTGCTGCTTTGGCGCCAAACACCGCTAATGAATGACACGAGTAATCCATCTAGACACGTTAACTTTGCACCACGCACACTCCGCACACACAAACATAATCCAATAAGGGAGCTATCTAGTGGTTGTTTAGCCATTTTAGTGCAATGACATTTCAGCTTCGTGGGTGGTATATCGATAGATTGACTTAATTGTTTAGCGATATGCAAAAATGTATATTTAACACATGTACTTATTAGCACTCAAATTGTACTCTCATATTGAGTACAGGCTGTTCACAATATGTATTTAGTACATGTTCACTTAGGGCTAATCACCTCGATTAGCCCGCATTGATAAAAGCTTTGACAAAATTTTTTTTGTTATCAAATAAAATGTTCTTGATATAATTGTTGTTGTTGTAGTTGTTGTATTTATGATTTGTTTACTTTTCCGACATACAACACACCTGTCAAATCAACAAAATGCACTCAAATGTTAAAATTGAATTGAATTGAAATTGTACTATTTTATATTAATATGGAACAACATGCATTTAGTATATAGTATTCAATTGATAAGAATTTTATAAAAATTATATTAGATTTTCAATGCATTTATTTGTTACAGTTTTGTGAGCACTGCTTACTTCGCTTTGCCTTTGCAATTACAACTGTCCTGCTTGAACATGGAAGTTTAAACTGCTTGATGAGGGCAGTACATTGACTTCTTCATTAGCGGCAGCTGCAACAAAAAGCATTTACAATATTATAAATTAATTCAGAAGCATACAATGCATTATTTACTACAGTTTTATGAGCGCTGCCTTTCATAGAGTTTGTAACTTCACTGTTCCTTTACATTCAGTTATGCACTGCTTACCTATTGAAGTTTGCTGCTTGACCGTAAAGAGGTGCAGTGCATTGACTTCTTCATTAGCGGAAGCTGCAACAAAAAGCATTTACAGTATTATAAATCAATTCAGAAGCATAAAATGCATTATTTACTACAGTTTTATTTGCACTGCCTTTCATACAGTTCGTAACTTCACTATCCCTTTATATTCAGTTATGCACTGCTTACCAATAGAAGTTTCAACTGCTTGGGGGTATAGAAGAGCAGTGAATGGGCTTCTTTCTTAGCGGAAGGTGCAACTGCTTTCTGCTACAGTTTGACTTTAGTACAGTTCTGCATGCACTGCTTCAGTATCAAATGCAGTTTAATTCCAAATTCAATGACAAGCTTATATATAATAAAT
>JBANCX010000145.1:11458-27038 GCA_037040065.1 Dettopsomyia nigrovittata
TACAGTTCTGCATGCACTGCTTCAGTATCAAATGCAGTTTAATTCCAAATTCAATGACAAGCTTATATATAATAAATAAATAAATAGAAAAACTAAAGCGTAAATTAACGCACACACACATAAGAATACATTGAGCGCTGCTCTGGCAGAATACTGCACTCATTTTCATAAAGAAATCTACATAATATACATGTTTACTTATATGCCGGTCAGAGCAGCAGCAGCCCGCCATAGACGCTGACGGCAGCAGAGACGATAGCAGAAGCAAGGCACCGTTAGCTGCGAATACGCGAGAGCGCAACTGTTCACAGTTATAATCAAGCATTGGCGTGTAACGGTACAAGAGCGCTACAAATTCGTAAAATTTTTTTATTTCTTAAAATCCGCGTGCGTTATCAGTCTCGTGTTAACAATAAAAATATCCTTAAAATAAGTATTTAAATATTTTCCAGGATATTTTTTAAAGAAAAAAGGAAAAAAGTGAGTTAAGAAAAGTGTCTAATCATCGTAGAGTTGTTATTTATATTCCCATTGTTACTTTAATCGCGTCCAAGCAGACCAATTAATAGATTACAGAAAGCCAATCATGCTAGACGCTGCTACGAACATTGGTCATTATAAACTTCAGACATAGTATATATAGAATAATAATATTAATCGTAATCTGTTCAATTTGATTGGATTAAGCCTAAATAACAATTAAAACTAGTTGAACGAAAGTAAATGCACAAAACTTTATACTAAATGCAAAGAATCTAAAAGAAAGCAAACTTTCTTCGTTGTTCTTTGGATGAGTAATGCTTCAAAAAACCTTTTTTTTTTTTGTTTTTTTCTCTAAAGGAACCTTAAATTTAAATTAATTTAAAAGCAATTAAAAAATTATTCATGCAACTGCAGCTGTTCCAGCAACAATGAAAATTCTTAATTTAATTGTAGTTAATCGCTGCGATAAAAAATTTGCATTAAATTTAAGAAAAAAAAGCTGAAATATTTGCAGCATCTTTTTAATTGTTTTAGTTTATAAATAAATACGCTAAAAATAAATAAAAATCGATTTTACGTAGGTCACGCTGCAATTTATCTTTAGAGGCTAATGCCAAGAGATAAAAAAAAATACAAAATAAATGAAAATTGCGTTGTTGCAACTAAATCTTTTGAGAATCAAATCTCTGCGGTTGTTGCGGTCTGTTCAACAAACACATAAGTATCTATAGCGATGCAGCCAGTGCAGCTCAAACTGTAAAAATTCCAGTTTCAATTAGACATGAAATGAAAGCAATAAATTAAACAAAAAATTACTTAATCCAAATGAATTCGAATTAAAAATTTTAATTAATTATTAAAATGTTTCAAGTATTGAACAAGTATACAAAGTATAAACATTTCTTTTAAATAAATAAATAGATAAATTAGATTTAAAACAATCATCAGCATGAGTTGACATTAAAATGGAATTTGTTTTTGTTTTGTTTCGGTGTTCCATTAAAATGGAATTTGTCATCTGCGTAATTATTATAAAAATTAATTAATTAATTAAAATGTAGGAAAAGTTTGATACGAAATTAATTATTCCAATAGAATGTTGTAGAACCCTTAAAAAAATAAATAAACAACAATAAAATTGTTGAGACTCCATTTAACAAATGTGATGAAATACTTTTTTGAAAAACTATTTTAATTACAACATGTTCAATTAAAAGATCACTTAAGAGATATTAATCAACAAAATGTTTGTAATAATAATTAATTTATTTATTATTCGACGTTTGAACGTATTTTAGTTGACAAAGTTCACAAAAGGTTTAAAATTTGTTCTCGTACGGCCATTGTCATATAAATATGATAAAGATTTATATTATTCAAGTGGTACATCACATGCTTAATTTAATAATGATCGAATTACTTTAAACTTGCCGCTTGAGAATTGTCCGAAACGTGAATTGAAAACAATTATGAGAATTCTACAGTCTTGCAGACTGTCTCAGTTCAGATTACATTTTAAAGATCTGCACTTACAAATGATGATCATCAACTATATAATATAATAAATATCATTTATTCTTAGAGCTATTATAACTTAATAATTGTCAATCAAAAAATGTTTCTCGAAAAACTGATGAAGCAGCAGCAGCAGGAAACCGGCAAAAATATATAAAATGATTTGTCGCGACTAACTGACTGATTGGCAATCAATGCATAGCCTAAACGGTAGAAGCTACAGATTTAAAATTTTGACAGAAGTTACATTTGATAGTGTATGTATGTACTACGAAGCGATTTTCCCAAACTCCAACTGCAATTGGGGGAAAATGACTAAATTAGTTTGTACCCAAAACTCTTATTTCTGAACCGATTTCCTCTAAATTTGCTTTGTACACACTAACAAAGAAATAGAGAAGTTCCACAAACCGGGTGCGCAGCTACCGCTTACCGGCTAGTATTCATATATATATGAGTGCATTCATCAACACATCAAGTTGCTCTTCAGATATATAGTATATACGGCAGAACGGTAAGTGTCAAAGACCCAACCATAGCTCACATCGGGGTCAATTGATAGACTCAATTATAGCAATATATATATATATATATCAGTGTATAGCGCGCGACGACAGCTGCTGTGTACACTCACATCCCTATATATATATACTCTATATGTATATAGTATATAGTTATATATATATATCATACATATAGCCACGCGATCTGTCTAAAATTGTATTGTTTGATAATTGTCACGTTGCGTGTAAATTTTGTAAGGAAACTAATTTGTTGAACATTTGACCTGATAAAAAATAAATAACATTTTTTTGATAAGAATGCATTTTCCAGTCTAAACTTAATTTTTACCAGACATACATACGTATAATTCTTTAGCTTCTTGATAGAGTTATAATACTTATCAGGTTCAAAGTACGCTTATCAATTACAAATGCAGACAATTGATTCATATTTCTATTATGTTGACGCTGATTGTACATTTGTCTGTCTTCTTTCCTTGATGGACTGCACATCAATTGGAGTCTCTGAGTACAACAAACATAATCAAATATCAGTTTGGTGTGTTGTGGGGGTGATCTTTATAAACAATATACATTTTTTGTAATATAAATTCTCACTCGTTTCTATTTGTGCATGCATAATATTACGTATACGTATCATTTGACTTCATTTATTATTTGCAAATGCCGGCATTTGGCATTTGTTGGCATGTTAGGCAGACACCAATGAAAGTGTTGCTGGGATGCATATTTTCTAATTGTAATTATCAACACTGATCTGGTATTAAATATATATTATATACTGTAATCTATGATTATATTTTATAATATAGTTTACATGGCTGTCAACAGCAAACTGACATTTTATTGCTTAAATAATTAAACAAACATGCAATTTATGTTAATTTTAGTTAAGCTTATTAATTTATTAATATTATTTTTATTAAATATTTATTTATATTATAGATTTATTTAATTATTTATAGCATTTTATTATTTATTTTATTCATACTTCGGCTACAGTTTGAAAGCTCTTGAAGTTACTCACAATGGCAGCGCCTGAAAGTATGCAACACGTTCTTAAATGCGCTTAGCTGCTTAACTAAATTTGAATGATTTACTTTAAATTAAAAAAAATAGTCAGAAAATAGTACAAAAAAATTTATAACAATTTTTAAAAATTTAATAATTAACCGAACTTTAAATAAAAATTGATTTTTAGTTGCTTTGCTATATTTGGGCCACCTTTTTTTAGGTCAAAAACAGACTCACCAAAATTTTGAGACTCAAATTTCATTGTTTTATATGGCTTCCTCTCATTGTAGATTGAGTTGCGGAGTACGCTTTAGCCATGCCCAGTCAACAGAATAGCGCCCTCTGGCGACAAAAAAGCAATCGTGGCCTTATCATTGGCATATTTGGTTTTTGCCTTGGACTCTTTGGCATATTGTGCGGCATGTTTTGGGAAGATATATTTAATTGGATCAAACATAAGGTATGTTCGTTCATATTCAATTCGAAAACAGCTGCAATCGTTTAAGCCACAAAGTGCCGACCTAAATAATAATCAATTGATTGTTAATGATTGGCGTGTTCAGAGATTTTCTTTTAATTAATGCCAATTGATCGTTCTAGGAAATGGCATTAGCACCCAACACAAAGGTCTACGAGAATTGGAAGAAACCGCCAATGGAACTGCATTTGGATATATATTTGTACAATTGGACAAATCCCGAGGAATTTGGGAATCAAAGTACCAAACCGATATTACAACAATTGGGCCCATATCGGTTTGTCGATAAACCCGATAAAATTGACATCAGTTGGCATCCCGAAAATAATTCAGTTAGCTATCGTCGGCTTAGTTATTATTACTTTGATGCCGCTGGCAGTACGGGCAGCTTGGATGATGAGGTTATAACCCTCAATGCAGTGGCCTTGGTCAGTAGCTCAAGTTACTTTTGTCGTTGACGAGAGCTTTCATCAATCAATTAATTATATATTTTTTTCTGTAGTCAGCAGCTGGCAAAGCCAAGCACTGGAGCAGCATGAAACGTAACATGGTCGATGTTGGCCTTAAACTCTATGGCCAGGAGATGTCCGTAATGAAGACAGTTGATGAAATGCTATTCACGGGCTACAATGATCCATTGATTGATGTGGCAATGGCAATGCCCGTGTTTGGTGATGATGTCAAAGTGCCTTTCGATAAATTTGGTTGGTTTTATACGCGCAATGGCAGCGCTGATGTGACAGGCACTTTCAATGTCTTTACGGGTGCCGATGATCTCTTGAAATTGGGTCAAATGCATGCCTGGAACTTTAATACGCATACGGGTTTCTTTGATTCGTATTGTGGCCTGACCAATGGTTCAGCTGGTGAATTCCAACCGCAACAGTCGCAGCCGGGCGGCAGTGTCGGACTCTTTACGCCGGACATGTGTCGCACTCTGCCGCTGGATTATGTGGAAACAGTGGAAATTGAAGGACTAGAAGGTTACAAGTTCTCTGGTGGACTACGTTCAGTTGATAATGGTATAGTATATACTATAATACATGGTCCAGTTCCATTTTAAAATCTCCTTTCGCTAGGCACTGTCTATCCGGAGAATCTTTGCTTCTGTGGCGGCGAGTGTGTGCCCTCGGGTGTCATGAATGTCTCTTCGTGTCGCTTTGGCTCACCTGTCTTCATGTCCTATCCACATTTCTATAATGCCGATGACTACTATTTGGATCAGGTAGTGGGCATGGAGCCAAACAAAGAGGATCATGAGTTCTATATGATTGTAGAGCCACGTACGGGCATACCTTTGGAGGTTGCTGCACGTTTCCAGGTCAATATGTTGGTGGAGCATATTGAGGATATTTCATTATATCAGGATATTCCACGTATATTCTTTCCATTGATTTGGTTTGAGCAGAAGGTGCGTATAACCCCAGACTTGGCGGATGAACTGAAATTGTTGCCTGTGGTGCTCCTGGCTGGTCAAATCTTTGCCGGAATCTGTCTACTCGTCGGCATTATACTACTTTGCTGGACACCTATACAACAGTTGATGGAATGGTGCCATAGTCGTCGCTACGATATGAAAATGCAACAGAAATCCAATGGACACTACAAGAGTCGTTCGCAATTCTCAAGCGCCGAGGAGCTCAAGTCTAAGGCTTCGACGTTGGTCTGTGATAAAAGTGCCGGCGGTACGCCGGATAGCTCTCCGCTGCTAGAGCATAATGGCAGCAAGGCAGCTGTGATTATGTCCAAGTCACAGACTGGTGACAGTGTGGCAACAGCTTCCACAGCCATCAGTGAGTTATTGGACAACAAACAGGAAATTTAAAAAAAGAAAATTTATGATTTAAGCTAAAGCTTTCCATTAGCCAGTAAGCCGTCCTAGTGCTTTATATAGTTGATAGTCATTTATAGTGTTTAGGATATCTAATATGTATGTATGTGTCGCTCATTGTGTTTTGCATTCAGCTTCTTCAATTGTAAGCCAATGCCAAAGATTAGGGGAAGAGTGTTACAGATGCCATAAATGTGGCATAAATTGCATTAATTACGAATACTCTATCTAAATCGATATAAAGATATAATAGTCTTAAACTGGTATTTGAATTATTTAAGTATGTTGCTGCAACATGTAATTTTGATAAACATTTTTATATAAATTAATACTTATTAATTAAATCTATCGAATTAAATCTTTTATATACTTATTGTACAATAAACAATGTGTGTCGATTGAATTTTGTTTTTATTTAAATGTTCAGTACGACTAAGCAGTGTGCTGCTTGCACCCGTTGACAATAACACTGCTGCAAACACTGCTTGGCACCCAGTGTGCACTGCTTGCACACCAATTACACTGAAACTAATGAGGCATTGCCAATTAGTACAAATAGTATAATTTATATGAAAGAAAACAAAACAAACGTAATTAGTATAAAAGATAACAAAAAATGTAGCATTTATATTGATTTTAGAGTGTTTTTTTAACAATTTCTTATTTTCTGTATTTATATAAACTGAATATACAATAGATTGATAGACTTAAAATATAATATTTATTATACAATTACCTTAGAGAAACCCTACTAAAAAAGTCTTTGCTCTAGATTGTGTCTGATCTTATACTTAAACAAATACAACTAACTAACTTTTCTTTTAGTTTCTTCGTTTTTTTTTTTTTTTTTTGGAGCAAATAACTAATTATTTAAATGGTACAACAATATTTGCAATATCACAAATGACCCAACTTAAAGTGTTTAAAATACAAATACGAAAATGAGGTATGAAAGCATTGAAAATCCAAATTACTTTTTGATTTTATAGCCCTCGGTATAGCCATAGCTGTCAGCCTCTGTAAAAATAATTTGTTAACAAATTTTGTATTGAAAATTCAATATATTTCATTTAAACTTACGTTCATAATCCTTGGAATAACATTCAAAGAATTCACCCAAAAGTTTGCCAGGTGGCAACTCCCATGTAGCTGAGCCACCATATTTCGGTGGCAATGCACCGGCATCAATATGCGTTGTCAATGATTTCCAATCTTTGCCATGGAAAAAGATCTAAAGAAATGATCGAAATAATTAAATAAATAATTAAAATTTAATTATTTGTTTTCATTTGAAGAAAAACTTACGCGCTTGCGCAACTTTTCACGTATGAATGGCTTGAAGATCGCAAATAACATATTAAAGATATATGAATTGTTCACAATATGAACACCTTTCAAACGCATACAAATGCAATCTTGTATATAATCCAACAACATGGCGGCAAACGATGGTGTAAATTGTGTTATATGGCTTAAAGGCAAACCTGTAACCAAGAAAATTACATATATAATGTTGCGGGCCATAAAACTAAGTACATGTAATTATACAACAAAAAAAAAAGATCATTAAGCTCGCTATTTTGCTTACCTTCCATATCAATTATGACAACTGCACCACAAATTTGAGAATATGGCTCCACCATTGAGCCCAAGACAGTCAATTGAATGCCACGGAATAAATCCACCAGCGGCACCTGCGATGGTTTCCATTTTTCTATGCAACAGAAAAAAAGAGTTATTTTTCATGTTTCACGTCAATTACACTTTTAAAAAGTTACTTACTGCCGGCTTCCAAGACCAACAGACGTCGGCCATGTTGATCTCTGGTTGGCAATAGATTCAAGATTTCAGCAGCAAACACATTACGCAGCTTCGATGGTACAATATTCTCACAGGCGATGCCATATTTCGATTTCATTTGATAGAAGTTCTTGAGCTACAAAAAGGAAATAATAATTAATAAATGACCTAAAAATCATATTCAAGTCTTCAACTTACTCGCTTTAGCGCACTCTCTGGATAATAATGGCAAGGACGTAAAAACATCATCATATATTCATCATCCAGTGGCAAGTTTAAATGTTTTTCATCTAAAAATAATTTATCGAATTAGTTAAGACACAAACCCAAAAAAATGCGCCCCAGCTAACACTTACTCTGTAGAAGTTCACGTAACTCCTTAATGGCTTGCTCCTTAATGCCGGGTATCTCACGTAACTCATCTTGTGCCTTTTTTAATGCCCATTCCGGTGCCTCCTCCTTATCCATACGAATCTGTGCACTGCCCAGCTCAATATATGGCAATTGATTATTATCATAGGTAATACACTCTGCTTTGCCCATCTTGTTCAGTTCAGTTCAAGCTATCGAAGAGAATAACATAAAAATCAATAATTTTCATGAGTTTTGTAGTTAAAACTTTAACAAAATCTAGGTTATTTCCGTACCGAAAGCAACAGTTCAATGCCTTGGCCCAATGGTCAATATTAATATGACTCAATGCTGATCTTCAAATAAAAAACGAGCCCAAACGGAAGACAAAGACGACAAAAATAAATAATGAGAAAAACAAAAAACAAAAACAGAGACAAACGTAAAAAAAACGATATTTTGGCTATACTCTGACCAAAAAAACTAAAACAAATCGATAACGATAATTGTTGTAAGCTGAAAACGCTAAAAGTTCGATAGAAATACTTAAAGAAAATTCATATTTAATAAGAAAGAGCATACAACTTTCGACTTTAGTGTTTGGAAAGTTTTCTTTGCTTTTTTTATTATTTTTTCATTTTCTATTTTTATGCTTTTGACTGCCTACAAATGAGTTGGCAACACCTTGGCTTAAGTTGACTGCGCATGACGTAGCAAGCAGCGTGCTACGCTATGCCTTAAATATTGGATTAAAATATATATATCCAAAGAGAGCGAGCAAGCGAGCGAGCGTAGAGCGTTGCCCATCTGACTGTTAACTGACCCGAAAGCTTGTTTAACTGCTTAAAGCCAATAGACCAATTAGTCGTATGTTATATTTTCGATTTTGTCAGCTATGTTTGAAGGTAAAAGTCAAGGCCAAATCAACACAGACTCAGCGCTGGCCATTGAAAAAAGCTAAAAAGCTGCTGATGTTGACTGATTTTTTTTGTAAGAATTAATATTCTGGCCACGTGCAGCTTTTTTTGTTTTGTTTGTTTTTGTCTTTTCAAGCTCAGTAACATAAAACTAGCAGAAGAAGAATATGATTTGTTGTCTCTTATATAAAAATATATAATTTTTTTTGCTTTTTGGGTTTTATATTTCATATTTGAGTTAAGTTTTGTCAGCCAACAGTTCAACAGCCCATAAAGTTATGCGCATATAAAACATATCTTTGGGACCTTCTGTAAATTAAAGCTAAATAACCAAAGAAAATAATCGAAAAGAACTCAAAAAGAAATATATATTATAAATAGACAATGCAAAGTTCAAGTAATTGTATTTTTTTGTATTTTGTTTCTTGGCCCTAACACTTGAATCATGACATCAATTTAATTGCCAATTAGACGCATGCAAAATGTCACGTAAATTACAAAATGTTGGCAGCTTGATTAACTTTAATGATGCCACATAATAATAAAAAAATAGCTATATAATAGAAAAAAAAGCTGTTTGCGTTTTAAGTTATATAATTTAATAGATCTTTGAACAATTAAATTGATAATGCACTTGATAAGAGAATGAAAATAATGAAAAAAAGTTAATTTTGCATAAAATTAATAACAATATATCAGAAAATTCTATAAAAAGCAAACTAATCTAAAGAATAAAACAATAAAATACAATAAAAAAGCTAAAACAAAGCAAATGTTTTAATAAAAAGCTTTTTTAAATAACAATAAAAAAGCTAAAAACATGAAAAAATTCAATAAAAGTAGAAAAAATGATCAGAAAAAGCGGCTAAAGCTCAAGGACCTGACAAAAACTGTTACAATCCAAGGACCTAGAGCACTGGAAATAATAAAAAGCTATTTTAAATAACAATAAAAAAGCTAAAAATAAGAAAAAGTTCAATAAAAGTAGGAAAAATTATCAGAAAAAGCGGCTTAAACTCAAGGACCTGAAACAATATGACAAAAACTGTTACAATTCAAGGACCTAGAGCACTGGAAATAATAAAAAACTTTTTTAAATAACAATAAAAAGGCTAAAAACAAGAAAAAAAATTCAATTAAAGTAGAAAAACTCAAGAGACAAAGCAACAAAGTCCAAGGCCCTGAAGCAATATGACAAAAGCTGTTGCAATCCAAGGACCTAGAGCACTGGAATATTATAGAATGTAATTAAAAATAATAAATATTCCATAAACTAAACTACAAAGAACGAAAACAAAAGCTATAATAAAATAATAAATAATTAATTATATAATTATGCCCTTTTTCCATTCAGATTCTCATTAACGATAGTTCCCTTTTGACTTTTTAAAAGTCATTTTAAACCTGTTTAAACAAGTTAAACAGGGCAAAAAGTAAGTAAGTTAATTGAGATGACTTAAGTAAACAATAAATAAACAATTAAAATTATATTATATATTATAAATTATTATTAAATGATGACTTGTAACTGACCTTAGCTTATTATACTACGTTGTATGTCAGTTAAAAATTAGAAAATTTAATTTAAAAACTTTCAAGTCTATTCTGTTCACAGTTTGCTCGACAATTAATTATTGTTTCTATCATAAATATAGTCTTCAGTGCTAATCAACAATAATTATTAACTAACTAACTGCTGATAACTGATATCTGGCTACTGTTTCCTCTAGTATAAGTTATATACTTCTGAAAGAGATTTCTTTAAAAAAGTTTTTTGCATTTGCAGCTAAGTCGCAATTGAATTTTTAACGATGATTGCGTGAGTTCAACTATCGTTAAGCATGTTATATATATACAAATTAATAAACTATTATTACGATAATACTTGGTCTAAGAGATATAGTTACAAAAAACTTGTTTCTTTTTATAGTACATAAGGTCATTGGGTCATTAGCACAGCTTCCTCTTTCTACATGTATAACCTTCAATTACATGCAATCATTTTTTAACTGGTATTTTGTATTTCACTGTTTTACACTCACTTTTTGACCAGTTGGGTTTTTTTCTCTCTCTTTTTCTTTGTCATTGTTTATCTTAAGTATGACCTTCAAGAGTTACTTTAAAAATAACAACTAAATATAAGTTATGTAGTTAACTGAAGGCAACAAGAGTTGAACTAAATAAATATATAGAAGGACAGCAGGGTAACGAAATAAAAAGATTTTTAACTTTTATTTTCTTTTAAGTTAATTTAATTTTGTATATTTTTTTCAATTAAATCGCTCATCTCTAATCTAGAGTGACAACTCACGCGCTCATCTCTAAGCTAACATGACAAATGTTATCGATTGTATAAATATTCTTCTTCTTATTCATAGAATGTATATATATAATTGTATGCAACCCTGAACAATCTATGTACATAAATGCATAAAGAAAAAAGCAAAAATAAAATAAATTCTTAATCGGGTTAGATAAACAATGTTTATATATACATATATAACCGACTTGCATGTATCAATAATGCATATAAAGAACCATATAGAAGTCTATGTAATTAAGTGTTAAGTGATTATTGCTTAAGTCTATATGATTAATTGACATAATTCTCAGTTTGTTGCTATTTCTGTCTGATTAGCGCTAGAAAAAACAACAAAAAATAAAGAACAATAAAAATAACAAAGCTTAGCAAAAGTTAATATTCTTTGAACAATTTGTCGTACAAGGGAATAGTACAAAAAACTCATAAAAATTAAAATAAAACTGAACTCGATAGCTTTAAAAAGTCATTAAAAATAAGTACTGAAGCTCAAGTCCAGTGTGCTCGGTTATGAGATACCCTGCATAGCAACAACGTACATGCTGTTTGCACTGCTTTTAGCGATGTAGACGTTGCTGCTAGCGGCTTGTAACGACCAAGAACAAACTTGTTTGCTTTATAAAACTTGCAATTTGTATCCGATAGACATCAAATTGGTATAGAAGATCCATATTATAATAAGCATTAACTCAGCTGAGCGTCAAGATCATAATTTGAATATTGCACCTGTTATTTGAGATTTTCAATTTTGACAGTTGTAGGCGTGGCGTTCGAAATTCGTTGCTGCAGATCAATTAGTCGTAAGCTCAATAGTATATGTAGCCAGTTTCAAGACCTATGGTTAAAAACTTCATCTATAATTCCTATTTTTTCGATTTGGAGGAGTTGGTTATAGGAAATCCAATAAAATTATATTATTCTACTGCGCATGATACACACAAACCTGGATACCGAATTCGATTGCTCTAGCTCTTATAGTCTCCGAGATACACGAGTTCAAACAAACGGACATGCATATATGTCGACTGATCAATACTTTATGGGGTCCCAGACGTCTTCATATGACTATAATACCCCTTTTCCAATTTTTCCAAATGGTTCAGGGTATAAAAATCAACAAAAATCTTTGACAATCTAACAATAACGTGATCTGCATAAATGAACAAGCTCTTAAAACTAAAATCTAAAAAAAAGTCGAGTCAAGTATTAAATATAAATTATAGTTTAAATATTTTCAATTTATTTTTATTTTTTGTTGCACATATCTAGATGACAAAGCATTTATTTATCTCGAGCTTTTTGTTATTTTTTTCGCTAAAACGTTTTAGCCAGAATATGCAGCTGACAATGACTTGCCAATGGCCATAAATCAACAGACAGTTAGTGCAAATAAACGCGTTAACGGATCATTCAGACAATTGTTAGTATTTTTTCTATTATTATTAAATATCATAACAAGGTAATTGATATAACAACAAAAAAATAAGATAAAGAAAAAATGGAAAACAATTTAATTGTTTAGTTAACGAATTATAGAATTATAGTAAAATGTGTGTAAAATGTGTTGAATATTGATTAATTGTAAAATAATAAAGCGGAAAATGTATTTAATTGAAGAAATATAATTAAATTTAATTAAAAAAACAGTGAAAAGACGTTTAAATAATTAAGTTTTCTAATTCTATTTACACTTAGCTTGATGCATATTTATATTATTAATTTATATTGAAAAAAATACTGATTTTTGAGTCATTATTTTTGTGGTTTTTTCAATATATTACAATATTCTTTCAGTCTTGGAACTTTGGAATCTCATGAGTTGCAAGTACAATGTATGAAGAACAAGTTAATGTATAAATGTTTATAAGAATTTAGTCATATTTCTTGGGAAAAGTGTTTTTTACAAGTCAAAAAACAACCAATTTTATGGAAAAAATACTTTTTAAATAAAGAGTAGTCTTAAAATATGTAAATATTAGGTTTCAGTAGCGTTTATATTAAGAGAAATGTTGTAATTAATTAGTTAATAACATTTTAATTATATTTTTATTAGCATAATATATATAAAAATTAAGAAAATATGAAAAATTTCAAGTTTTAAACTATAATATTATATCATTTATATTACTTGCCTTCACAACTTTGAACTTTTACTTTAATCTTGAATGTTAAAGTTCAAATTTGTTGAAGTAATAAAGTTTTTAAGTGGAAGTTAAGTCGAAAACTCTTTTTTTTTTAAATATATTATATAAATTATTAAATATTTTAACTACCAATCTATTAAAAAAAGGTTTTTCCCATTAAAAAACTAAGAAAACGAAATATAAAATTGAAATTAATACAAAAAATTCTAAATTTTCATTGAAAAATCAAATTATTATTCAAAGCAAATGTCAAAATGTTATTCTAATTAGTTTAATTATTAATAAATATAGTGAAAAAAATAAAAAAATAATTAAGTTGGCAAACCAACAAAAGAGTTAATTAACAAAACTGTGCGAAAGCTCTAATAAATAATGAATAAAAGACATGCGAAAATAGACTTCTAACACTAAAATTATAAATAAAAGCTAACAAAAGCTACAACTCCGCTCAACTAGCACATAGTTCAATCAAAATAGCTTTAAATATTAAGACTTTTAGCCAATTTTCAGCAAAATAATTTGCATTAACATGTCTATAATCAAAATAATAAATAATCAAATATTATGTGATTGAAAGTTAAGTTAGAAACGTGCTCTAGAATGAGGCGTAGCCGGTTTCCAAAACCAAAAACTTGCCTTCAATGCTCAAGTACAGCCAAAAGATTGTGTTGAAAATGTATCTATGTATCTATGTATCTGTGCGCATGTTTGTATCTAAACGAATGCCAATAAATTCAATAACGGCTTTTGTTTATTTATTATTATTTTTTTTGGCAAAATCTTTTTATTGTACACTTGACTTGACCAAGCAGAGACCCAACTGTAACGTAGTGCCCAAAGATGTTTAACTGGTTTTTCGAATGGATTTTTAGCGGCTTTTATGTTAAGTAGCACGCAGATATTGGCTTGCTAACTAACTGACGAACTCTCAAAATTTAGCAAGGTCGCGCAACACAACAAAATTTATAAATTTTTTTGGTAGAAGTTTGGTAGAAGCAACGATGAATTGACTGATTTTTTGGTGTCATTAGCACCGACATAGCCAAAGAGTGAAAAGAGAGCCAAAGCTCTTTATATATACAAGTAATTTAATATATAAGAGCTTGTCCATTTACATGGATCACAATGAATCAGCTATATATACATACATACATATGTACATTGTACATACGAAAGTGAGTGCGAAACGATAAAATGGGAAACCAAAAACTTGCAAATTATATGCAATTGAAATCGGTGCGTGTCAAGTCCAATAACCTTCAAATGACAAGCAAAATACAAAAAAATAGTGACATCAATGGTCAAAACCATGTATTGTCTAATGCAAAATTGTTTTATGAGACACTTTCAATGAAGACTAGCCTAAAAAAAGAGCTTTAACAACTTGAAAAAATAATAAACTACAAAAGTTCATCTCTCCAAATTAGATCTTCACTGCTTTATAAGTCAAAATACCATAAAAAAAAAGCTCTTTTTTATGAAAATTAATTATTTGTGATCAAAAATAAATGTTTTTCTTAGATATTTGTTGTTTATTTATAGCATAATTAACTTTTATATAAACAAAACAAATTTATTTAAGTCATTAATGATGAATTATTGTTGACTTTTGGTTGGAAAATATCAGAAATAAAACTCTTTAAAAAATTATCTTAAATAAACATAAATTATTGCACTAATTTTGCCCAAGAAAAAAGCTTTAAATTCGAGCTAAAACAACTGAAAAAAAAATCTACAAAAATTCATCTAAATAAAAGATCTATTTGAGTTAAATTTTTACATCTTAACTTCATTTTTAATACATAATATTATCAAAATAAAATCTTTTTTCTTGAAAAATTAATTATTTTTGATCATTTTTTGGGTTTTTGCTCAAATACTTGTTATTTGTTTATTGTTTAATTGAGTTTTGTAAACAAAATACATTTCTTTCAAACACAATAATGAATTGTTAATGATTTTTGTGAGGTTTTGAAGCTCAAAAATCACATTTAAATCTTTTAAAAATAATCTTAAATAACCATAAATTGTTGCACATTTTCTTTGGCATGAAAACTATGTCAATTTTGTGTCAATTTGTATCTTTAACTATTGCATAAATTGTATTTAAAACTGGATTGGATTTCTTTAAAGCAAAAATTGCTTTGAAAACAACATTATTTATATAAAAAATAAACTCTATAATTATATATTTTTACCTTTT
>JBANCX010000146.1:1800-12615 GCA_037040065.1 Dettopsomyia nigrovittata
GTTATGTTGCTCACGGTCCAAGCAGCCTCCCTTACAATGAAGCCCTTTTGATGTTGCAATAGATCGTTAAGTTTTTGTATGCCGCCAGCCTCAATGATCACATCGGTTTGCTGATCGGTGCCGGTGACAATGTTTCCAACTGTATTTAGAGCTGGCACTACAACGCTCGTCTCGGAGCTCTCGAGTAGATGCACCAATGGTGGCACTGCACCCACATCGATAACCGCTTGTAAGCGATTATCGTCCTCGGTCAAGAAGGCCAGTGCCCAGCATGCGTCGGACAGCACCTGATGACATGAAAGAAATAGGGTTGGGTTAGGTTGAGGTTAGGTTAGGGTTATGTTAAGGTTAGGGTTAAGGTTAAGGTTAAGGTTCAGGTAAGGTTACCTGACGATCCGTCTTGCTTAGCATATCGACGAGGACAGGCAACAGACACTGGATTTTATCGAAAGGTGGCGAAGGATTCTTATTACGACACAGATTTGAAATAAGCCAAACAATGTTGCGCAAAAGCGTCAATGGTGTGTCCTCATTGAGTCTGGGCAAAATGTTCTCAATAACATTAGCATCAATAACAATATCCCGGGCAACGGGACCATCCCCAGCAATATTGCCCAATGCCCAGACAGCCTGTTCGGCCAAATTCATAGACTCCGATGAGAGCAACTCTATAAAATGTGGCACAGCATTGTTCTCAATAACGCAGCGAGTCTGTTCGGTAGTGCCCGAGGCAATATTGGTCAATGCCCAGGCAGCCTCAAATTGTAGCATTGGATTTTGCAAAAAACTAATGCAAATTGGTACGATTTCCAAATGAATTAACATATCAATGGGCGGATTACCATGACGGCTGAGTAAGCGACGCGCCTCTCGCATGCCCGAAAATTGACGTTGCTCATCATCGCTGCGCATATCATCGACAATCTGATCCAAAGTTTGCGCACGTGGCATGTCCTCGGCCAGCAGCTGTTCCTGTGCAACTATTAATTCGGACGCAATTCCATTTGCATTCATTGCGTTCTTCCGAGGACGTGGCTTAAATTTATGAGTTTTTCGTGTCTGACGCAGCAAAATGGTAACCTCACGATTCGGTTTCTTTGGGCCCTCGATGGCCGAATTTTTATTTGATGTAAACATTTTAAATAAAGTTCTTTATGTTTATTTTTTAATATTATTTGTTAGTCGGTGAATTTAAAAAATGTAAAATAATAACTAGATATGCTCTGTGCTCTATGCTATATTTATGTACAATATATTACAAATAAAAATACATATAAATATATACATATATACAGTGTATATATCTATTTAGATGATAGATATAAACAGTTGTCAGGAACCAAAAAAATAAACTAGAAAATTTAAATAAATGCTAAAAAATTAATTTCTTTTTTTTTTTTAATATATATGCTTGCCAAGAGGCTTACTAATCAAATAAAAAAGTCTTTTCGCCTACTTAATCTCGTTGAAATTCAAAGCAACCCTGACACTAATCTACTAATCTACTTTTATATCCCGATCCCTTTTTGGAATAAGAAAAATTCGCTGAGAAATATGGTTTCCAAAGTAATTTACACACATATTTTTTTTGTGGAATTTTTCGTATTAAATTTGGAAATTCGTTTGAAAATATCAAATAACAAATGCAATTTCCAAGCTACTATTATCTTGAGATTCGATATAGATAATTGACATTATCGTATTGATTTATTGTATTAATTTCAATGTGATCGGATCAGAAATACAAATGTTATAGAGTAAACAAATTTGTAATCAGCAGCAGAGCGGCAACCAAAACTATAAACTAAATAATAATAAATATATCAGATTACGAACCGGTAAAGATATTTATTATTATTATTTTTTGTTTTAGAGATGGATTAAGAAATAAATTGTTATCGACAAATCTTATATAATACATATATTATTATTATCAGTTAAAATTTACAAATAACGCCTTTCAAGAAATCGAACTTGATTTAACATGATTATAGTATATATTTAAGTATTTGTTGCATTGTCTACTTCTTTGTTTGTTTGTTTTTTATTGGTAAATATGTAAAATACCAAAGAGAACGCATAAAATTTTTGAGATAATCTACAATCAAAAATTAATTAAGTTTTGTTGTAGTACCCGCCGTATTAGGAAATTTTTTGCAGTTCACTTAACAAGAACTCAATTTCCAACCTCAAGTGGGTGAGAGTTGAAGGTTTTTTTAATATATATATTTTTTGTTATTTTTCAATAGATTAAAGATATTCTAGTGACAACTAATAAAAATATAAACTTCTATATATGTATGTATGTATATTATTGGGTCATCTGTAAGCTATAGATTTATTATTATTATTTATTAGTGAGCGCATCAAAAATACTATTTAGAGTGTCGCAAGTGTTGTGTACTGGATGAATGTCTAAGCATCCATAATTCTCTAGAACCAGCACCAATTCCAATCAATGGATATCAGTTCTTGCGATTACCACGACGCCTCATCGATGCAATACACTTGGGGCAATACCATTTACCCTTTGGCGGCTGTGTAATGCCAACACATGGATAATGGAACCATTCATAGGGGCATGCATCATTGTCACAGGCAACCATATCGCCATATGATACCTGATTGCAGGTACAATACCGTGGCTCATTTGGATCATATGACCATTCTGCTTCGGTGCTATTCTGTTCAACAACTAAACCATGTTCACCCAGTGACATATTGACAACCGATGGATGTACAATACCAGTTGCTGCTCCAGTAGCTGTAGCTGCTGATGTGCCAGCTACTGCACCAATTCCGACACCAGTTCCAATTCCAACTCCAACTCCAGCTCCAATTCCAACACCAACACCAGCAGCTCCACTTGTATTTACAGTGGGTAAAGTAACAGATGCTACAGTTGACGATGCTCCAAGGCCAGTCGCTGCATTGCTAAGTGTTGGCAATACTGTGTTGGCTGTCAATTGACTGCTAGCCGTATGCAAGCCCAATGGTATGCCAAGTGCTGTGGCATGCTGCAATGCTGTCGGTGTTGTATTGCTGGTTAGAATATCAACCGAATCAACGCTTATTGTTGAGCATGTCGAAGATGAGGCAACAGAATTTGTTGATGAATTAGTCAACGATTGTACAGCAATGCCGCTCGACATATTTAAGCTTGTATTAAGTTTTCTATTTGAAGAAATAAATAATAAATAATATTTTAAAGGTTTGCATTAAAAAATATTTACTTTTTGTGTTGCTTCTGTTGATGATGATGTTGATGTTGTTGCTGCTGTTGATGTTGTTGTTGCTGCTGCTGCTGTTGTTGTTGCAGTTGCTGCTGCAGATGCTGCTGCTGTTGTTGTTGCTGCTGATGCTGTTGTTGTTGTTGCTGCTGCTGTTGCTGCTGCTGCACATGATGTGCGGCATTGGTAGAGACCAGCTGACCTGGGCCTGGCTGCATGCTGCTATTGTGTGCCGCTGCAGCAGACCAAAATTCTGTGCTGCCAGCAACACCAGCGCCATGTATAGCCTCATAGCTGGCCTTTAAGCTAGCTGTGCGTCTGCCCTGTTGCATTCGTTGTGTTTCGACAATTGCTTGGCTAACAGCAGCAGCAATTGCACTGGATGCAGCTGACGAGCCGCCGCCCAGTTTAAGATTATAGCCAACGCTTGAATTAGCAGCATTGCTGGCAACAGCTGCAGCCACATTATTCACCGTCAATGGAGCTGTTACGGCAATGCTGTTGTTGCTGCTGCTTGTATTGTTGTTAATATTGCTGCTGCTGTTGTTGTTGATGTTGTTGTTGCTATTGAGGACACTCTGCTGCTGCTGTTGTGTGGCAAGACTTGTTGGCAAACGTGTGGTAACATCATTGCTAGCATAGGCCACAGCAACAGCGTTGACAGCCTCATTCATGCGTTGGATATTACTATTATTATTATGATTATTATGATTACTATGATTATTGTTATGATTATTATGGTGATTATTATTATGATTAGTGGCCAAGGTCGGCAGCGCAACATGATGATGATGTTGTTGTTGAGGATGATGATGTTGTTGTTGTTGTTGCTGTTGTTGTGGTGTATTTAAATGATTGACAGCATTATTAAGTAGGCTTGCTGAGGGCAATGATTGATTCAAATTGCTGCGTTTCTCTGGCACTGGCACTGTACAAATGGTCTCTCGACGTTTCTCGAGTTTGCGATGACGATGCTGCTGCTGCTGATGATGATGTTGATGATGATGTTGTTGTTGATGTTGTTGTTGCTGATGATGATGATGATGATGGCCTGATGAAGCAATAGTATGATTGCTAGATAAGTTGCTCAATGCAGAGCTGTTCACCAATAAACTAGCATTGCTACTAGATGAAATAATGCCCGCAGAGCTATTAATTAAATTACTATTGCTAGCAGTACCAACACTACTGGCATTATAATAACGATTCTCCTTTTGATTCATGCTCAACAGGAGAGCTGTGGCAGCTGTTGAATTATTGCCATCCAACTCCAATGAACGTTTCTCAAGGATTTCCGTAATGCCATTATTATCAGCTTCTAGTTCACATTTGAATTTAAACAATTCACTGTCTAGACGACGCAGGTAACGTTCAACAAGTTCATGTATTTGTGTAGCAATGGCAACCTTTTCATCGGCATCTTCCATCACTTTAAAGTATTCACCGCGCAGGCAATGGAATTCCGTGTCCATGGAGTCTTGAAGCAATTCACCGCGTTTGCACTGTTGAAAGAACAAACGTGATTTCTTGTCCAACGAATCCATGTTATCTTAAAGTAAAGTAAATTAATATTGAATCATAATATTGTAATATGAATTGCAAACTTACTTTGCACAGCCAAATCCAATTCACGCATCTCTGTGAAGCGATCACGCAGCTCTTGAGGTAAATGCTCAATCACTATTGAGATAATAATGCATATATTTAGTATGTTTATAGCGTGAATTATGATTTACTTACTCTCTAAATAATCTTCTAAATACAGCATGTTGCAAGTTTTTGTCAATTTATTTGATTTTTTTGTATTTTTTTTTTTGGAATATATATAACAAATGAGTTGTGCACTGCTGCTGAATTTTTTGCTTATACTTTTGTTGCAAGTGTTGTAAAGTGTAGCAAATAAACCTTTTTTGTATGGTCACTCTAATGCAAAAGTGCTGACACCTATCGATAGCTGTGTTAATAGTGCTGTAAAAAAAGAGTAGTAAATGTTTGTTTGGTCACTTTAATGCAGCGATGTTGATAACTATCGATAATCAAAGACTAAGTCAAACGCAAAAATAAAAACAAAATTTTGAAATATGAAAGAAAAATAAAGTTAATTAATTATTTCAATGAACTTTTTTTTTGTTTTTTTTTTTCTACTTTTGAGCTAATTTGAAATGATAATTGCTCATTTAAAATAATCAGGTTATCAATAACGTACTACAAAATTCATTTACAGCATAAAGTGAGCATGTGTGTTTGCTGTCAACATACAACATATTGTATAGACAAAATATATTTTTCAATGTTCAGTTGAGTCTCTAAAGTCCGCTAAAGCAAATATATAAATAAAAAGAAATAAAAATATTTTCAAATATATAAAACGAATTTATTTTTGTAAAAGTGTTGTAAGCTGTCGCAAAAAACGATTATTCGATTAATTATGGCAGATTTAAATGTCGTCGATAACAATAACAATAACAATAACAAAAACACCAATTTCTCTGTGATATCGACAATTTTCAATTTACCGAAACTAGTATTTGTTGTGGCCATTTATATATATTTTAAATATTTTCTAACACAAGAACAATGGACATCTCCAACACAATAAAATTTCGAGATATTTGTAAAATGATGGAACGTGTTAAGGAGGCCAAAAATATACAACGCAAAGAAATAATATTAAAACGTTATTATGATTCATTCAATAAACATCGCGATGCATTTCGACAGAACAACACAAAAAATATATTAAATCAACTACCCGAGGATGGTACAACTAGTTTCTATTCAGTTTTGCGCATTTTATTGCCCGGCGCCGATACAGCAAGAGACAATTATGGATTACAGATAACAGCCTTAGGAAGACTTTATACACGTGTCCTACAATTAGCCAAAGATTGTAAGTTCCATTTAAATTTACATTTGTCAACTATTTAATAATATATCGGTTTAATTAGCTGACGATGCGATACGTCTGCAACATCGCAATTGGTCATCATTTCGGGATTATGCTGATGTTGTACATGCTGTGCTATTGCCCCGTTGCCACAATGAATCAAGCGATTTGACACTTAAGCAAATACACGATATGCTCGATATTATTGCCAGTGAGGATACAACTGGTAAGTTTTGTTATCGATAACAATAGCGAGTTGTCGATCCTTCCTCAAACTGATTTCGTAAATTTAATTTCACAGTATGATGAAATTAATGGTTCAAAAAGAATTTAGTTTATATTATGAATATTTATATTAATGACGAATTACAAGTTTTCCCTCAATTGAGGTCGGAGGTTTAGCCAACCTGGCTTACCATAACACTGAAAATATTTATATATTTTCTTCGGAATTCAATTCAAAATTTTACAAGTTTCTTTTCCCATATCGAGCCTAGTTCCGTCTTGCTTTATTTCACAACGGAGAGAGAGAGAGAGATATAATGAATAAGATAGAGAGAGAGAGATATAATGAATAAGACAGAGAGAAAGATGGACACAGTGTGAGAGTGAGGAATAGCATGTACTGCTAGCAAAGTAATGCAGAAGTAATCGATGATGTAATGGATGGTATTAATTAATTTTCTTTTCTTTTTTTCTTTACAGTAAAGGAACGCGAATTGATACGTTTTACGGAGTTGGCGTCAGCACATGAACAAAAATGGTTAATTCGAATATTATTAAAATCAATGGGTCTGGGTATTGGGGAACAGCGCATATTTGGACTTTTGGATCCGTTGGCCAAGGATATGTATCAACGGTGTACGGATTTGAAACGTATATGCAGTCTGCTGGCAGATAAGAAACTGTCCTTGGAGGAAAAACCATCGACATCGACATCCATATCGAGAACGACGATCAGCAACACTTCAGCGGTTATAAATTTGAATACAATCATTAAACCCTTTCAACAAATACGTCCCATGTTATGTGAAAGATTTCCGGGTAAAATTGAAGAGTTAATGCAATCAGATGTACTCTATCTGGAGACGAAAATGGATGGTGAACGCTTTCAATTACATTATGCACGCGGCAGATTCAAGTATATATCACGGAATGGTGCCGATTATACCCGTAGTTTTGGTGATAGCTATGAACGAGGTACATTGACACCAGAGCTGCGTACACTATTGCCCATGGACATGGAATCGATAATATTGGATGGTGAAATGATGATCTGGGATACACAACAGTTGCGTTATCGCGAAAAGGGTGAAAATACAGATGTAAAACATTTAAAACCGGAACGCAGTTGGCGTCCATGTTTCGTTGTCTATGATCTATTGTATTTGAATGGTGATAGTCTGCTGGACATGACCTATGTACAGCGAGCCTATAAACTGCAGCAGTTGCTTAACGAACAACAGGGGGTGCTGCAAATAATGAAGGGTCATAAAATTAAATCTTTGGAACATTTCAATGAACTCTTCCAACAAATGCTTGACTCCAATGCCGAGGGCATTGTGCTAAAGAAACAGAATTCCATTTATAGGCCGGGAGTGCGTGTCGGTGGTGGTTGGTACAAGGATAAGGCAGATGTAAGTTTTAAAAAATTAAGAAATTTTCAGTTTTCTAATCTAATTTCCTTTTGTTTTTTCAGTACATTCAGGGCCTGATTACTGAATTCGATGTGCTCATAATTGGTGGCTTTTACAATCGCAAACGTTCATTCATCGAATCGTTTTTGTTAGGCGTGCTAAAGCCTGCAGCTGCAGATGGCTCTGGACGTGATGAGGTTTATAGCATTGGTTGTGTCGCAAATAATTCACGTCAACGCACCGTGCTCCACAATGAGCTGAGACCGCATTGGCATGAGTCGAGTACAGAGCCACCGCCGCTTTGGTATCATTATAAGCCCAATGAAAAGGAGGGTGCCCCAGATGTTTGGATACAGCCCGATAAATCGATTATTTTACAAATTAAAGCAGCAGATTTGACACCAAATGGCGCATATTTTACACCAAAATCATTGCATTTTCCACGCACACAACTAATGCGCGATGATAAAGTTTGGAACGAATGCATGACACTCCAGGAATACACAGATCTATGTCAGGTAAGCAAAGAACTTTTCTCTTTTGTGGTGTGTTTTAAACTCATTTTTCTATTCTTTTCTTTTTAGGGTCGTGGTGCCATTAAGAAACTGAATAAACGACAAGTTCAACTGGATGACTTTACCATCGAACGCAAACGTCAAAAACTAACAGCGGCAGAACGTAATCGTCTCGGTCTGTCTGCCTATGAGAAGCGTTACGAGATCAATCCAAGAGAAATTGGCTCTGAACTGTTCAGTGGCTTTAGCTTTTGCATTTTGAGCGGCAGACGTGGCAACAGCAAACAACAGCTACAGACACTGGCTGCCCAGAATGGTGGCACAATTGTTCAGAATCCATTACCCAATGATCCCAAATGTATATGCATAGCCGGTGATATAATCTATTTGGTTGAGCGTATGATGCAGCAAAAACCGCGTACAAATGATATATTACGCCTGGACTGGTTACTAAATGTCTGCGAGCAACAACAGATTGAATTGCGTCCAAGGGATGTACTCTCGGCCACGGCAGCCTTACAGTCACAATTTGATAAAAGTTTTGACAAATGGGGTGATAGCTTTACAGATTCTCTTACCAATTTGCAAGAGATTAACGAACTGTTACAGTATATGAATGAAACTGAATTGAATTCGATTGAAATTGATGATTTCGCATTGGTTAGCTTAAAGCATGAACTACTCGGAATTTCAGATCCAAATATTTTTAACAAACATATTGCTTATTTTTACAATAATGATGAATTAGCTCGTTTGTTGTTTATGCAACGTGGTGGTCAATTGATTGACGACTTAGAGAATCACAAGCAGAATGCTATAATAATATTTGTATCTGTATCTAAATTGAACAACTCTCAGGATTTAGATAAATATTTAAACAATTATTCAATACAAATTGTTAAAACAGATTGGATACGGCAATCGCATCGTTTAGGTTTCATGTTGCCTTTAACTGATTTTCTGTATAGCTAAGATTTTAACCTAATTGTTTATATAAATTTGTTCAATTTGTTATTGTATATACTATACACAACACATATGTATATTTTTTAAATTATTGTTATTATATTTTTTATTAAAAATTGTTTTTTTTTTGAAATGTTCTTTAAATATCTTTATATCTTTAATATTTTTCAATATCTGAAGAATTTCTAGATTTGATTATTCTATTAATCGATTTTTACTCACAGCTTTTCCCCAATTTCCAATCAATGAAAAAATTACAAAAACTTTTATATTTTTATAACATTTTGTTTTCCATTTATTTTACACACATCAAATTATACGCGCTTCAAAGTTATCAAATAATAATAGTTTGATGTAAATAGTAGATACGCAGATTATAGTTATTGAAGAGCACATTGTACTTTCATTAAATATATATATTTTTTATATAATAATTAACAATAAAAACATTTGTAATATAATTTTTTCATTCAGAAAGCAAGAGTGTAAGAGAGCGCACGCTACTCTGCTCTACTATGCAGACTATTGTTGTTGTTTCTTTTTAGCTCGTTTCGATAAAAATTTTCGTTTTTCTTTTATAATTTAATTCCAATTTGCAGCAATATGGACATCAAAAATACATTTATTTCAATTATACATATACACATCTATAAATATAATTATATATATAGATATAGTTTAATGTATTTATATTTATTTAATTAATATTTTTATAACAATGTTTCAGCTGTTAAGTCTACACAATCATTCTTTAGCTTTTGTGAGGTTATCTGATACACAAAAGAAAAAAAAAAAAAAAAAAAAAACACTTAAAAATTGTAATCTTCATAATAAGTTGAAATAATAATAATAATAATTATAAAATATAGTATTAATAATAATTATTGTTTATATCAATTTATATAGTTTAGTATTTTCTTTATACGTTTGTTTTGAGGATTATCTTGTTTTCATACTAGTTTTCTTTCATCAATCATCAATCGACAATCATCAATCGTCAATCATCAATTTGTTTATTTTCTTGAGGCTGTTTGTCTGTTTGTTTGCATTTCATTATAATTAAATATTCAAATTAAATATTTTATGGGCAAAAATTCGTTTTGTTTTTGTTTGTTTTCTTAAATTGTTTTCCAAAATTCAATATTATTTGTTTATAATAATATATATTGTACATACAACACAGGTATATGGTACAGGTATACAAATGCATATTTAAGAGGAGTTTTCTGTTGTTTTCCATATCAATCTAACAATCTAACAATCAAAATTTAGAATGTTTGTCTGCTTTATGTATGTATATACCCTGTAATCATTGAATACAGCCTATTTATATATTATAATATTATATTTCAATAATTTTCATTTCATGTTTGATGTACAAACAACAACAGCAAAGAGAAAATTTCAGTGTACAGGGCATACATATGTATGTACATATATTAACGCATTTAACTCATTCTTTTAAACGTTGTATACATACATATACATACATATAAATATTTGATTTTTATTTAAAAATTTTGTATTTTTTTAATACTAGGCAATGCGCACACAAGGAGACATTTAGTAAATGTATATGT